>VWZE01005331.1:5504-43053 GCA_013396675.1 Eubucco bourcierii
CAGTTATTGCCCCCAAGATAATCTGCTCCATCATTTTCCCAGGCACTGAGGTCAGGCTGACAGGCCTGGAGTTCCCAGGTTCCTCCATCCGACCCTTCCTGTGGATGGGATCCCGTTGGCAGTTTCCAATTGTCAGGGACCTCTCCAGTAAGCCAGGACTGGATGATGGAGAGAGGCTTGGCCAGCTCATCTGCCAGCTCTCTCAGCACCCTAGGATGGATCCCATGGACTTGTGGGTGTCCAAGTGGCTCAGCAGGTCCTGAACTAATTCCTCATGGATTTCCAGGGCAACACACTGCTCCCCGACCGCATCACCCAGCTCCAGAGGCCACTTGTCCTGAACTCCTCCCTCCTCACTGTTGAAAATTGAGGCAAAGAAGGTATTCAGGACCTGAGCCTTTTCCTCATCTTCAGTTATGGTGTTCCCCTCCTGGTCCAGTAAGGAGTGGAGGCTCTTCTTGCCCTTCTTTTTTGCATTGATAAATTTGTAAGAATGCTTTTTGTTACCTTTCTCAGAGGTGGTCAGCTTAAGTTCTAACTGAGCCTTTGCCTCTCTGATTTCAGCTCACTCAGAGCTCAGCTAGGGAAGTTATGTCTGAGTTTCTGTGGAAGAGCTAACAAGCGCTGAGGATTTTACAAAGTACTCTCTTGGAAACACAAAACCAGTTCACGCCCTTTGAAGGGAGCAGTAGGGGCAGGAGACCCCTCTGGCTTAACTGTGACCTGGGTCTGCTCAAAACCAAGAGAGAAGTGTGCCAGAGATGGAAAAAAGGACAAGCGCCTGTGGAGAGCTGCACTGACGTCGCCAAGAGATGCAGCTAGAAAAGCAAAAGCTTGAACTGAAGTTGGTCAGAGATGTCAAAAGATACAAGAATGGCTTCTTCATGTGAGTGGTCAACAAGCAGGAACAGCAGGGAAACACTGTCCTGCTATTACACAACAGAGGTGCCTGAGCCACCAGTTTTTTAACCTCTGTCTCTGCCAGGACTGTTGGCCCCAGGCCTTGGGAACAAAGCTGCAGGTGGGTGCAGCCCCACTGTCAGTGAAGGAAGAGTTGGTGTGGGAGCTGTTACAGGAGCTTGGCCCCCATTTCTCCTCATGCCCAGACATTACCTACCCCAGGGGGTTAAGAGCTGGCTGGCATCACTGTGAGGCTGCTCTCTCTAATCTTTGAGAAGTCATGGAGGTTTGGAGATGTCCCAGAGGACTGGAAGAAGGCTGATGTCACCCCCACCTAAGAGAAAGGCCTAAAGGAGGATGCAGGAGATTACAGGCCCATGAGTGTCACTTCAGTCTCTGGGGAGGTTATGAAATTAATCCTCCTGGGGGCTGTGTGTCAGATGCCTTTACCCTGACAAGGCCCAAACGCTGCTAAAGATGGGGACCTTCTGGTCATTAAAACTTGGTCACTGCTTTCCCTGCTGGGGAGGGGTCACTGGTGATAGAGCAGCTGCTATAGCTGAGCCCCGGGCATGAGCCAAGTGCAGACACTAAAAGCTCAGCTTTATTTGAGGCCTGACTTAAACAGCTTAGCTGAGGGAGTCACAAAACTTGGAGAGAGCCAAAGGGTTGAAGTTCTAAGGGGGTTGCTTGAGTCATTCCAAGCATTCATTGTGTTGGTGATGGGTGCAGTTCTCTGCTGTTTCTGGAGCTGCTTTGGAAGCTCTGGGTGGCTTTTACCACTGTAGGTTATTGGCTTAGTGCAGTTTGTTGCTTCTGGACATGGGCTTAGAGGTGGTGCTCTGCTGTGGTCTGTGCTGGTATGTTCTGGTGTTGTAATTCTTTTCTAATGATGTGGATTTCATTCCCACTCTCTGTAGTGCCCACGGGGCACTTCCACCACCTTGCTCATGTTGCCAGTCTTTTGAATGTCTTCCAGCTCCTGGTCTTGCTTACTGCAGATGATTGCTGGATACAGTGTAGGTGAAGCTACAGGTCCTGGAGCTACCTCAGCCCCTGATAAAGGGTAATGTGGTTGACCTGGGGACTCAACCAGTGCATGTTTCATGTAAAGATGAAGTAGACAAAAAGAGCAGGTCCTGCAGGGACATCACAGGTAGAATTGGAGGTTACCACTCGATCTCTGCCTCTAGGTGAGCTGTGAGATATAAAGGCTACAGCTGGCATGAAGGCCAGCAGCTGCCTGGCTGCTTTGCTGCTGGGGTAATGGAGCTGGCAGCTTGCACTTAGATGGTTGAGGCCAGGCAGTTGGCACCAATGGCTAAGGAAGGGGGCACTGGCAGGGATCTTGCAGAAGAGGCACTCTCCCTCTGGGGCAGCTACTGCTGAGTGTGAGTGTACTGGTTTGAGGCTAATTGGAATATTTTTAATAAAAAATTATAGGCTGTGGAAAGAAAACACTGGTGATGACTACTTCACTCATAGGCTTGCTGAGATGTACAAGACTAAGAACATAAATATAAATAAGACACAGACACTGGGGCTCAGAGAGTCTCTGTCTCTCTACCTTCTTGCCTTCTCCTCTCTGCTAACCTAACTCACCACTCTTCTTCTAACTCCCCTTGCCCATCCTCCAAACTCACCTTGCACATAAGACAAACCCTGGGGTAAGGCAGAGGGGTGGAAAGAAGGTGGAAGGGTGGTTGGGAGCCCCTCCTGGGGACTCTGATTTCTGGGAGGGGAATTCTGTTTCTGTATGACCTTTAACTTGTCTATGTCTGTAACTGTCCCTGTCTGTTGTGTCTATCTCTGCTTGTACATTGTGCTGAGCTGTAAATAGAGCTTCAGGCCTTAACTTCCAGCTGGCTGAGTCTAGTCTGGGTCATTTTACAAAGTGGGGTAGAGGGTAGGGTGTGTGTGTGTCAGGGAACTCCCAAACCATCACAGTGAGGAGCAGGTATCCCTTTTGAGACAGTACCCTACATTGCCCAGGCAGGTGCCCAATCACCCAGAGAGGTGCTCAGGATCTGGTGGAACCAGCTGGGCAGGAGCTGCTTTTGCTGACCTGGATGACCCACAGACACCATTTAGATCCAGATGAACTCAGAGTTACTGGAGCCAAGTGGTACAAGTGGGTACTGATCATGCCACCATTTTAAACCAAAAGGTTAGCACTGTTTAGCTGGAAAGATGCTGAGGTACCAAGGGTGGGTGCCATGGGAGCTTGGCTTTATCAGCATGCAGACAGACTCCTTCCCACAGGCTGCTGCATCTGCTCTTGGAAACCTGTTAGGGAAATCCATGGAGCTGCTCAGTGAGATGTACCAAATATTGTCCCGGGGGAAGGACAGGGACACTCAGAAGGATCTCAGCTGTTAGGAGATACCAGGAGGCACTCTGGGGCTTCTCCTGTGCAACCATGGGAAAGAGTTGAGAAAATGGAACAGAAAACCTATTTCTGTACAGGTGCCTGAATTGCAGGGTAAAATAATCCCAGAAGGGGACCCTTCCAGGAAACGTCCTGAGCCAGCTCCCAGTGGGGCAGCCCCCACATGGGCTCCAGCTCCTTATTTAGGAAACATGATGGAGGCTGAGTGCAGGTGAGCTGGCCAGACCCACATGTAGGCAGCAGGTACTCTGCAGAGTCAGAGGGACTCTGCCTCCAGCCAGGTGGAAGAGAACAACCAAGGTTATTGGCCTCTGTGGATGCAATGGCCTGGCCCATCAGAACCACAGGAATATCTAGATGAAGGAGCCTACAGGAAGGCTGGGGAAGGACTATTGACAAGGGCTTGCAATGCCAGGACAAGGGGAATGGGTTTGAACTGGCAGAGGGGAGATTGAAACTGGATGTTAGGAGGAAGTTGTTTGCAGTGAGGGTGGTGAGACACTGGCACAGGTTGCCCAGGGAGGTTGTGGAGCACAGAATCACCCAATATGATTTTTTATCACCTTGGGTGATTCTGTGCTCCACAACCTCCCTGGAGGTGTTCAAGGCCAGGTTGGAGGAGGCCTTGAGTGACCTGTGTAACGGGAGGTGTCCCTGCCTAAGGCAGGGGGTTGGAACTGGCTGAGCTTTGAGGTCCCTTCCAACCTTCCCATTCTAAATGGAGAAGGGAAGAGAGAAGCACAAGAAGACAGGAAGTAATATGTGGAGTCTATCCTAACAGGGAGTTGCAAAGTCTCCTTCTCTGGAGATATTCAAAACCTGCCTGGATGCATTCCTGTGTGACCTGCTCTATGTAATCCTGTTCTGGCAGGAGGTTTGGGCTAGATGATCTTTTGAGGTCCCTTCCAACACCTAATATCCTGTGATTCTGTAATATGTGGCTCTGGTGCACCATGCACCCTGGTGCTATGACACTGCAGAGGGACAGAACCCCCCTGCAGATATTTCTGGGAGAGTCCAGGAGCTGACTGGAGTAGAAGCTGGAATGCCTGTGTGACAGAAGCACTGTGTTGTGACTGTCCCAGATGCTCCAGGCATTCTTGGAGCAGGTTATCTCAGTGGAGGGTGCTCCGAGGACCCAAAGGAGGACTGGTGGGCATTTGGTGTAATGGTGGTGGAGACCAAGGAGATCAGACAGCTGCCTTAGCAGTGGACCCTGCTGTTGTGGGGCTGCTGAGGAACAAAAGGTGTCTGTTGCAGAATGGTTGCAGGAGCAAGGGCATGGCTCTTAGTTTAGCCTGATGGTGGGCAAGCAGCAGTGGCAGGATGAGTGTGTGGAACTGCAATAATTGACAGGCCACACCTGTTGGGGCCTGGATGATGGCAAAGTCGGCTGCTTTGATGCAGACTACTGTTGGTTCTTTGTTCTAAATCTACCCTGGATCTGTGCAGATGTAACACAAGGCCAGCATATCAGTCTACTATGTTTGATCTCACTGTTCCAAGGTTCTATGCAGGGATGTGCCCAGCTTAATTGGCTTTCTCCTTGGTTACCACTAACTCCCCTCTTAGGTTCTCACGAAGAGGGATACATCTGTGAGAGAGTCTTGCTTAGATAACAGAATGCTTACGTAAATAATATGAACACTGAATCAGTCTGTCAGCATAACTAATTATATGTAGTAGTGACCTATACTTGAGAGCTGTAACCACAAGTAGGTGTGCCATGAAGATGTAATCCTTAGAGCTTCAGCTTATCAGAATGCAGCTTGAGGAATATATTACCAAGAAATGTATAAAAGAGCACAGGCTTCACAATAAAGTTGTCACCTCTTTATGGTTCATATTGGATCTCTGGTGTCCATTATTAGTTCCTTCTCGTCAGGTGTCTATTGCTGCTACAACAGGTGGAAATATGACAGGAATCAAGACTCCCTGCTCCCCATTCAGAAGTTGATCTGTCAGCTGCAGAGTCAAGGGGGGCTGGTGAGACTTGCTCACCCTGTAACAGCCCTGTTTAGCCAGTACAGAAGTCAAATGTACATGGTATGAAGTCACACTGCCACTGAGTGCCACGCTGCTGGACATGTCAAGTTACAGGTAGCCAAGTGAATGCGTCACAATTGGTATCTCCAGTCCATGTTTTGGAATCCCTCTGGCAGGAGGGTGCAGGCCACAGTTTGCTTTCACTTGGAGGGTGTCCCCTGGAATCAGCTGCCCCAGGGGGAGGAGAGACAGTCTGGTCAGAAGCACCAGACAGTGGAACAACACAAAAATGAAATGATTTATGAGCACGCAGTGCAGTCACAGACTCAGAGTCCAGGTGCAGAGCCTGTGGTCTGGGCTTGGCTGGGTAATTAACAGCAGGGGATCCACCAGTCCAGCTGCCTGTGCTCCATCAGAATGTCTATGTTCTGTAGGAGATAAAGTCCCCCTGGTGCAGGTAAGATTATGGCTTGAGCCAAAGCAAACCCTTCCATGGGGCTGCTGTTACCTAGACCTGGGTGTGCTTGGTGGATAATGCAGGAGGATGGGGAACTGATGTGCACCTCCAGGAGACTTGGGTAAGAACAGCCAAGGATCCAAACTAGAAGGTGCTAACTGTTGTGTGCTATTGCTTGGCACCATTTCTCTAGTTAAGTATTACAGTAAGAGTCACCCAGATCAGTGAAGAATAAATGTCAGCTACTGGTGCCCTGTAATTTCCCCCCAGGATCATATCTTCACCAGAGCTCACGAACCAAACCAGACATACCAG
This sequence comes from Eubucco bourcierii, assembly GCA_013396675.1. Taxonomy (NCBI): domain Eukaryota; kingdom Metazoa; phylum Chordata; class Aves; order Piciformes; family Ramphastidae; genus Eubucco; species Eubucco bourcierii. The sequence goes on from VWZE01005331.1 coordinate 11,552, forward strand.
CTCTGAGCTCTGTGAGCTCTCTGTGTGTATGTTTGTATGTGCATGTTGGAAGACAGGAAAAAATAGCAGTGAATTAGGTGTGATGTAAATGATAAAGGGTGGAATAGTGGCCTGGCTCTGCTGGGACAGAATCCCAGGCCAGCCATGGTCTGCAGGCTGTTAGCAGTTTGGAGTCAGCCAGCACAGCTGCCCCAAGCTGGCTCCAGCTGCACCTCGCACCATAAACCTTGCACTCATTGTGCAGAGCAAGTCTGCTGAGGATGGGGGCTCCTCCTGCTCCTCCCCATCCCTGGAGGGGCTCACTCATCACTCTGCTCCCAAGGGCTGCTTTCCTGCTCAGTGTGACCCCCACACATTGACCTGAGGATGGCTTTGTAGGCTCTGTTGGAATTAGTGTTAGGTTTACTCTTTCGTTAAAGCTTTTCATTTTAACCCACAGCTGTCCTCTCCTGTTCTTGATCTCCCTTCCCAGCTGGGACATGTCAGCAGGTGACACAGCAGCTGCCCTAGTTGAGGCCTGGATGTGGGCTGAATGTACTCACCCTGTAATACCCTCTGGCTCCTGCCACAGAGACAGAAGCAGGTCCCCACTACCCTCCCCAGTGCAGGCACTAGTGATGCCCTCAAAGCAGACCTGTTTTTTCATGCCAAGGGAAAAGGTTCCCCCAGGGCCTTACAGAGCCCTGTGGATCTCTGCCTTGCTGTGTGGCACATTCCTCAGCTGTATTTTTCCACAGCACTACTCTGTCACCCTGACCAAGGTGAGGGACAGGGTCCCCCTCAGCTGCAAGGCAAGTGGCACTCTTGGTGAGTTGGCTCCCAAGCACATTAAGTGCTGAGGGTTTAAACAGAGGCTACTGCCCTGAGGCCCCAGGCCCACAGCAGCTGCAGTGCCAGTCTTTCTTCCAGTCTCTGCCAAACTTCACAGCTGGGTTTGTGTGAAATAGGGTGTGCTGGGTGGCCTCTGGGGACTCCCTGGCTGGGCAGTGATGCTGCTGCTGTATTCCTCCTCCAGACCCTCTGCTCTGCTTAGCCCCCAAGACCCAGAGACACTCATCCTTCTGGCAGCTCACACAGCAAGTGGCTCAAGTCTCAGCAGCTCCAGCTGCACGGGGCTGCATGCGCTCCCCCAGCTCCACTGCTGCCGGGCTCCCTTGCACTGCTGCCTTGCACACCCAGAACCACTGCACCCAACGTGACCCCAGCTAAGCCTGCCCTTGCCTGCTCCATCTCTTTTGGTACAGGTGGGACAAAATGACATCTGCTTCTCCTAGCTCCCTGGGGAGCTCAGCTGGGCCAGAGCCCTCCTGGAGTATTGCATCCAGCTCTGAAGCCCTCAGCACGGGAAGGCTGTGAAACTGATGGAGCAGGTCAAGAGGAGGCCACAAAAATGATCAGGGGGTTGGAGCAGCTGTGCTATGAGAACAGGCTGAGGGAGCTGGGAGCGTTCAGCCTGGAGAAGAGAAGGGTCCAGGGAGGTATAATAGTGGCCTGCCAGTACCTGAGGGTGCTACAAGCAGGCTGCAGAGAGACTGTGCCCAAAGGCCTGCAGGGACAGGCCGAGGGCAATGGCTGCAAACTAGAGCAGAGCAGCTTGAGTTTGGCTATGAGGAACAAGTTGTGCAGCAGGAGGCTGCTGCAACACTGCAACAGATTGCCCAGGGAAGGGGTTGAGGCCCATCCCTGGAGATCTTGGAGGTGAGGCTGGAGAGGGCTGTGGGCAACCTGCTCTAGTGGAGGATGTCCCTGCTGAGTGCAGGAGTGTTGGACTGGATTAGCTTTGGAGGGTCCTTCCAGCCCAAATTATTCTATGATCCTGTGACTGTAAGAAGGCTGCCCATGGCTGTGCATGCAGCCAGGCAGGCACACCTGCACTCTGCTCCCTGCTGCATTCCATCCATGGGTCCTGCCACCAACGCCAAACAAAAAGCTCAGGGACCGTTCATCCTGCAACCAACACAGGGCTGATGTCCAAGCTCTCCCATGGCACATACAGCTTGGATAGGGCTGTGCCCTGTGGGTCAGCACGTGTAAGGGTCGCTGGCTCCTCAATGCCCAGCAGCCTCCTGTCAGTGTGGGATGTGCTGGAAGCAGTCCTGCTGTGGCTTGGCTTTGGAGGGGGAGCCCTTAACTCTTTTTATCCATAAGTACAGGTAACGTTATCATGGAACAAAACACCCTGAGTGCCATGCTCACCACTTACAGGAGAACCTGGTGATCAGCTCCAATCAGCACAGGTCAGTCCTGCTGCCAGGTCCTACTTAACAAACCTGATCTGCCTCTGTGCCAAGGTGACCTGTTAGTGGATGAGGGACAGGCTGTGGATGTTCTTTGCCTGTACTTCTACAGAGAGGTCAGAGAACAGGGCAGACAAGGTCAAGGCAATGTGCCTCTGTGGGGACACACAGCAAGGGTGCTGCTGCCCTGCCGTGCCCACTGCAAAGCCCTGTGCTCTTGCACCTCCCTGGCGCTCCTGTCGTACAAAACAGTGCCTGGCTAGGGGGCGTAGCTGCTGCTCCCTGCGGCCTTTGCTCCCGGCTGCGGTTGGGCACTTTCAGAGCCCGTAGAAAGCTTTAACGAACGCCCAGAGACAGGAGATACGGCGAAGGGCGGGGAAAAGCAACCTGGGACGGGGAGGCATTGCCCACGGCCCTCAGGAAGGGCGCACAGCGCTGCTTGTCCTTGCTTTCACCTCCACGGCAGCAGGCCCTGGCTGCGGCTGATGCGGTCAGGCAGCATCAGGCCCGAGGGCCGAGTCAGTGCCGGCCGGGACGCCCGAGCGGGCGGCCGGGAGCAAGCCGGGACAGGTCCTCGACTCCTCGGCTCTCAGGCGGAAGAGGCGCTGGCTGCCGGCGAGAACGCCCAACCCGCTCTCAGCTCCCTACTCATGAGGGTCTCACGGGGAAGGCGGCAGCTAAGGAGGGGAGCCGCAGGGATGCCCGAGGCCACAGGCACGGAGCGGGCGGACAAGACCCGGCCCAAAGCAGAGCCGAGCCGAGCCGAGGCCTCGTGCGGGACCCTTTAAGAGCAGGCGTGCGTCCGGTGCATGCGCTCAGCCTTCCCGCGATTTATTTGGCGCGCCCGGCGGCGGGGCCGCCAGTGCTGGAGCGGGGCCGCGCGCATGCGCACTGTGCCGAGAGGCCGGCCGCCCGCTGTGCGCTTTGTGGCGCTACCGGAAGTCGTCTCGGGTAGCGGGGCCGAGCAGGGCAGCGCAGAGTGGCGTTTCTACTGTGTCGCCTCGGCCGGTGCGGGCACCACGGAGCCGGTGGCCTGAGGGCGCAGCGGCCGGCCCTGCCCCGACATGCCCGCCGGGCCCTTCGGCGCAGGTGAGGCGGCCCGGGCCCTCTCGCGGCGGCGCTGTCCGCGCCCGGCACGGTCCTGCTGCCGGCGGGGCCTGTGGCAGCCGGGGCACCGCCCGGGAGCCTCGGCCGCGCTGCCCTCTGCGGTGCCTGCCGCGGAGCCGTGCCCGCCGCGGAGCCGGGCCCGCGGGCGCGGCCGGACCGGAGCGGTCTGGGGCGCGGGCGGTCTGGGGCAGCTGCCGGCGGCTCAGCTGGTGCCGCGGAGCAGCCTCAGGGCGGGCGGGAGAGGGCCTCGCGGGAACTCCCCACACGGGTTCGCGGCCCGCCGAGGCCTGTGCCCCGGCCCCAGGGACTGGTTTTGAGCCGCGTTTCGCGTCCCCGAAGCAGGCCTGGGGTGTGACCCCCAGTCGGTGCGGGTCCCGGGAGCAGGAGCGGCCCTGAGCGGGGAGCAAAGTTTCAGTTGCTCTTTCCCTGCAGACTGTGGCAATCAGTCTGGCGATGCTTTGTGGCCCTGGCTGCAGGCCCCTCGGGGGCTCTCCGCGCTGGTACTTGCTCTCCCTTGCTTTCCGGGGTCTGTGGGCAGCAACTGGATTGCTCTTGGGAAACGACGAATGGCAGCAAAGGTACATCGTGGCTTGCTCCACTGGTCAAGGGGACCATCGGCTTCAGGAGATCCCTTTCTGTTGTGCAGTTTGTGGAGCTGCACAAGGAACTGTACTGAGGGAGAAGTGCAAATGTAAAAAAAAACACCCTCCAGTCTAGATCATTGTCTGTCAGGGTCAGGGAAATGCACTGCTTGCGTGGCTTTGGACACACGTGAGGCATGTGGAAGCTCCTTAAAGGCTCAGATGACTACCTGGAAAATAATTTTCTCAACCCTACTTTTAAAGACGAGAGTGACGGTGAGGATCAAAGTAGTACTGACGTCTGAGCAATGAGGATGGGTAGCAGAGCCGAGCCAGACAGCACTGGGGGATGTTTTTACTCTGGTACTGCAGCCTTTTAGGCAGATACTTTGGGGCCAGGCACCCTCCTTTGGGCTGGCTGGTGGGCAGCGGTGTTCTGGTGGTCTAGGCTGGTGATGGGGTCTCTGAGGTCAGCGAGCAGCAGTGCTGGGGACAGTAAGAGCCCAGCCCTTCAGCTTAAATGGCACCTTGTGTTTGAGACCCAGCCTTCACTGTGTGAGATTTGTCTGTTGGCTGATAAGACTGGACAAATGCATCCGCCCTGGGCAATTACCTTCTCTGCTCCTCAGTAACGCTGTGCCGGGAAAGAATGACGTGACTGTTTTCTGTGCCTGAGCTCATCCCTCCTTGAAGCTAAGCTGCCTTTATTTCATAGTAATCCTCACCTGCATCTCTCTTTATTCTTTAACAAAATGCCAGTGGTCTGGTAGTGTTTTGCTTGGGGTTTATCTCAGATGGCTCTTTTCTTTAACTCCTGACTTTTTTATTTTCTGCCTGCTCTCTGCTCTGCCTGATGGCCTTTACACATGGTGCGTGCTTGGGGTGAAGCCTCCCTACTCGATGGACTCCAAAGATGAGCTGCCTGCAGGGATCTATGCTTCTGTCCTGCTGGGATTAGTTGCTGAGTTGGCAAGATCTAAGTTGCTCTCTCCTGCAGAAAGTCGGAGGGCAGAGGTGCAGCAGTGTCGTGGTGGGATGAGTGGGCACAGGACAGCTGTTTGTGCTCGGAGTGTCAGAGACATCAACTGACTTGAGGGGTTGCTCAGAAATCTCTCTGGTCTGAAGACATGGCAAGGAGAACGAGTGCACCCTCAGCAAGTGTGCAGCTGGCACCAAGCTGTGTGGCACAGTCACTTGCCAGAGGGCAGGGATCCATCCAGAGGGACCTGCACAGGCTGCAGAGCCGTGCCCAGGCCAACCTCATGACATTCAACAAGGCCAAGTGCAAGGTCCTGCACCTGGGTGGGCACAATCCCAGGCATATCTCCAGGCTGGGTGGGGAATGGCTGAGAGCAGCCCTGAGGAACAGGCCCTGGGGTTGTGGGGTGAGGAAAAGCTCAACCTGAGGCTGCAGTGTGTGAGTGCAGCCCAGACAGCAATTGTGTGCTGGGCTGCAGCAAGAGCANGAGAGGAGAAGGCTTCCAGGAGACCTTGGAGTGGCCTTGCAGGATCTGAAGGGGGCTGCAGGAAGACTGGGGAGGGACTATTGACAAAGGCTTGGAATGCTAATGGGTTTGAAGTGGCAGAGGGGAGATTGCAACTGGATGTTAGGAGGAAGTTGTTTGCAGTGAGGGTGGTGAGACACTGGCACAGGTTACCCAGGGAGGTTGTGGAGTACAGAATCACAGATTGTGATCTTTGAGGTGAACCCTGGAGGTGTTCAAGGCCAGGTTAGGTGAAACCTTGAGTGACCTGTACTAGTGGGAGGTGTCCCTGCCTATGATAGGGAGTTGGAACTGGCTGATCCTTGAGGTCCCTTCCAACCTAAACCATTCTGTGATTCTAAGATGCCTTTCTGCAGTAACTGTCTCCTCTGGAGAGGAGATGCCAGTCCTGTAGCTGTGGCAGGGGTCATGTTGAGGAGAAGAATTACATGTAAGCATTTCAGAGAAAACAAGTAACATCTCAGAGCTTTATGCTGGTGCTTCTCTGGCTTTACCATATCTTCAGCCTTCCTTGGGCATCTCTCTGCTGATGGTGTTTGCATTTGCTCTGTTGATGACAGTTGCCTCTGCTCTGTATTTTGGCTCTGATAAGAGGCAGGAAGCATCTGTCATTGGTAGAGCTTTGTGCTTGAAGTGCCTCTGCCCTGTAGGCAGATGTTGCATTTTACACACAGAGCTGCTGCCAGTGAGGGGCTGAACGTTCACCTCTGCCTCCAGCACTCCTGTTGCTTGACACAGGGTCCAAGGAACTGCTTTCTGCACCAGTGCTGCTTCTCCAACCTGCCCCCTGCAAACTTCACCATGTCCACCTCTCCTTGAGGCTCTGAGGTCCAGCATGTTGCTGGAGAGCGTGCATCTGTTAGTAGTTAGGTGTTTCTCACTGTCTACCAATTCAGGAGTTTAAATGTTTTGGCTGTTCATATGAAGTCTATGAAGGACTGGAAATGGAGCCTAAATATCTTTATTTTTGGAGTTTTATGGGTTCATTAATAAGTTCCTTCATGCTCACCAACTTCCACAGTGTTTCTGAACTGAGAATCTTTGGTCTTAAATGCTGAAACATCCATTTCCAGTGTTCTGTATGGTGAAAGTTATTCAAATTCCTAAGCTAAAATTAATGTGGTGGGAACATGTGGATAACCAAATTATTTGCCATACTAAGGAATTATGCTCAGCTTCCTACTAGGTGGTAAATATTTCTGTTTCACCTCTCTCAGTAGTTCTGCCAGTGTTCATGCTGGCAGTTTCTTTCCAGATCTGTCTGAGAGCTCAGGGATGATTTTTTTTTTTAATAGTGCAGCCTCCAGGACACACTCTTTACACACACTAAAGCTTAGAAAACTGCTTGATAAACTTTAGGGGTTTATTTATTCTTCCCATTCCTCCTCTTAATTAGCTTGTCTGTCATGCTGAGCATCCCTAGTGATTTGCACCTCACTAAGACATGTTTATGTGAAGTAGGACCAGAGGAGATGTTATTTGGGCCAGTGAGTGATTTTTTTGATGCTGGAATGCAGGAGCATTGTAAATATGGCAGCAAAACTCAGGGTGTGCTGTTTGTGTGCTGGGACAGTCACATCCTTCCCCTCCCAGTTTGCTGTTGCTGTTTGAGTAGTGTGTGATGGGGGGCAGCCTAACTGGGAAAAGTGAGGTGCCTCTGCCCAAAGTAGACCACAGAACTGCCAGCTTGAGCCTGTCAGACAGCACATTGTGATGGACACAGTGTGGGAAACTCCTCAGCTCTGTTCAGCTGATGTCCAGTTGGGAGAAGCATCACAGGAGATGGACTTGCTTGCACCCCAGCCCTAAGCAGCATCTGCCAGTTTGAATGGCACTTGAAGTGGGGTCTTAAATGGAAAGGAACTTCTAGTCCTTGAAAATCAAAACTTCCTGCTGCTGTTGGGTTCAAATGCATAAATGCCCTAGGGAATCCCAGTCAAAAGGATTTTCTGTCTGAGGCAGTGACTTGTGCCAGTATTCCTTGTGTATTGATAAGACTAGCAGTACATTTCTTTTATGGCAAGACTACAGGAAGCCTTCAATGTTAATGAGGTACATATTTGATGATATTTCTGTGTGAGGTTCAGGCAGCAGGGTGTATGTGGCTATCAGTCCTTTCAAACATGGCATAGTCTGCCCTTCCTGTCTCTGTCACAAATGCTGCTCAGCTCAGGAGTGTGGAAAAGTCACCCAGCAGACCTTGCATTTTTGCTTCAGCATGGCATGAAGGCAGGTAGCTGTGTGTTCCCGTTTCTTGCCCTTGTGCAAAGGCAGCAGGGTTTGGGAATCCCTGCCCTCTCTGAGAACTTCTGTCTTCTAGAAGAGGAGACTGCTACATAGGTACTGCCTGCAGTTTTTCTGTGCTGTGAGTTAAGAACCTGGTTCTAAAGTAAGGGCAGCCACAGTAAGTGTGCTTGCAGTAATCAGCACACTGCTGAGTCCCTGCCATGAGCTGCTGGGGTGCAGTAAAGGACACTGCCTCATCAGCTGGCATCAGGTTGTTCAGACCAGTGCTCCTCATGTGGTCTTCAGGACTCTGTTATGAGCTTGGCTGTCGGGGGGGGTGGGGGGATGGAGAATGCCTCTGCCCTTCCCCTGTGAGCAGCTGGAGAGGAGTAGGGGCACACTGCTTCAGAGGTGGAGGCAGTGCTCTGGGCTTGAGCAAGGCAAAATCTTGCAAAGTGAGTGATACTTCTCTCCTGTCCCTACTACCACTCCAGACACAAGCTGCAGACTGAGACAATGTTCAGATGGGACAGAAAGGGGAAGATGAATAGGCCTGGGGGTACAGGATACATAAGGAGAAGAAAGATACCAGTAGGGCTACCTGTGGCATGAAGTTAAGCAGTGACCAAAACCATTAGTGAGGGTTGTGGGTCAGGTTGATCTTGCTTTGGTTTGGGTTTTGTCTTTGTTTTTGTTGTTACTTCTGTGTCCCAAGAGATAATTGCGTTGTTGGTGGTGGTTTGCTCTAAGGCTGAGAGCTTTGACAGCAGTGCCAGGCACATTCCCTGGGCCACAGCCTCAGAGGAGGGAATGCCTGAAGGATGGAGAGGATATGCTCCTGTGGGCTGTGGCTGCTATCAGGTGAGCAGATGTGATGTTGCCTCAAATCAGCAAGAGTCTACTTTGGAAAACCGAGATCTCACTGCCCTGCCCTCCCTCCTGCCTGTCAGGCTTTTGTGTAGGTGTAAGGAAGTGCTTAGGGAGTCAGCTAAACAGCAGATCTCTGCAAGTGGTGGCTTATCCCTAGCAAGGTGTATTCCCTGGCCTCTTGTTTGATTTTGGGCCAAATAATGTCTAAGGGGAGCATTCAAAACATTCCCTGCGCAACCAACTGACTTCCAATAGCTGGCTGTGGGTGCCAGCTTGAGCCGATCCAAGCTGTGGCTGTTGAGCACTCCTTGCTTTCCTCCCATGCCACCCCTGTTTGCCTTGTTTCATTGTTCACGTGGTCAGCTGGCTCAGATAACTGCTGCCAGGCTGCTGCTGTTGGAGGGAGACAGTGCAGTCCAGTTCTCATGGCTCAGGCGGCCCTGCTACCACCTGCCCAGCAACATGTGTTGGTGTTGCTGAGCCTGCCACTGGCAGAGGGGCTGCTTGTGTTGGCACAGCTAAAGACATCTTGGTCCAGCTGAAAACTGTCTCAGCAGAGGGAAAAAATGTGCTGACTTAGTGTTGTGAATATTTTGACATGTAGATCAACCTGGCAGGCCTCCCTGAGCTGCCTGCTGGTGACACTGGATGGCCATTCCCTGGCTAGCTGCTGGTCTTGGCACACACTGTGCCTTGCTGCTGCCTGCGGCTGCCTGCTCTGACTCTGGAAGCAGAGCTTAACTTCTGCTGCTTTCAGCTTGCCTCACTTGGCTGTAGTCTTGCAACAGTGCCAGCCCCTACCTCCCCCAGACCCCACCACTGCAAAAAAATGGTTTGTTCCCAGTCAGCTTGGCCCCCTGAGCTGGAGGGAAAGGCAGGGCTGCAACTGTGCTGGGAGCCTTGCTGGAAGGAGAGCTCTGCTGTGCCTACCTAGTTCTGACAGCTCCCTGGGACCGTCTCCACTGGCTTTTTTATGCAGATCAGGGAGAGGCTCTGTGTCTATGGACAAGGCTATGGAGTGCAGTGGGGCAAGCTCCTGAGGCTCTGTAGCCCTACTCTGAAGTGATCCTGGCTTTAAGTTGATGATCCACCAAGAAGTAGTCACTTGGAATCGTTTCAGATGAAGTGTACTTTTCAGCAGCAACAAATCGGGCTGTGCAGCCAGCAGCTCTGAGCAGTGCATGCTGCAGGAGAAGGACTCTCTGAATGGGAAAGAGGCTGAATTTCTGTCTTCTGAGGTGCCTGAGATTTTCCTAAAGGCTTCCTGGTATGTGTTTGTAACTATTGCTGAGCTGAATGAGGGCTCAAAGAACTGAACTAGAGCCATTGCTTGGTTGAACAAAAGCCCTGATTTAGCCAAAGACGTCATGGAACCAAGAACATCTCTCCTGCTGTCACCTGCAAGGGTGGCACAAGGAGAACTTGTGAGGCAAAGTCACTTCTCAGACTGAAGTGTCTTAGATGGGCTGCTAGTCTCTGCCAGAAACTGGCTGTATTGCTTCTGCCAAACCACAGTCACAGCAGAAAACCACTGAGGTGGAGCCCAACTGTGTGTCTTCAGGTGAATGACAGATGAGCACTTGGGCATCTGTCCTGGCACACAGCCTCAGGTTTGGTAATGCCACCAGGAGCACTCCCACTAACGCTGTCTTTTCTCATCCCTTGTCCCACAGGTGTTTGGATCGTAGCATAGAGGCACTATGTACTCAGAGTGGAGGTCCTTGCATCTTGTCATTCAGAATGACCAGGGTAATACCAGTGTCCTTCACAGCTATCCTGAGAGCGTGGGCAGAGAAGTGGCAAATGCAGTGGTGCGTCCTCTTGGACAAGCTTTAATTACATCATCTGTTGGAAGTGAGAGCTTACTAAAAACAGACAAAGAAGTGAGTGCATTTCCTCAGAGACCCAGAGGGGTGGCAATGAGTTCCTATAGCTGCTTTTATTGTCCAAGTTCTGGGAGGTGTGCTGTGTTTTTAGGTTGGTAACCTACAGAAGGCTGCTGTGAACAGGCAGTGCATAGCAACAGGCTGCTTCGTGATCTGGTGGGGAGTGTTCATCTGAGCTGCTGTATCAGGAAGCTCAGGGTAAAGCAGAAACCCCAAACCAGCAGAAATCACCAAGTAATTTAGCAGTTAACAGATGAATCCTTCCTAATGACCTGATGGAGAGGGTCCAGAGGAGGGCCACAAAAATGCTCAGGGGGTTGGAGCACCTCTGCTACAAGGACAGGCTGAGGGCCCTGGGGGTGTTCAGCCTGGAGAAGAGAAGGGTACAGGGAGACCTTAGAGCAGCTTTCTAGTACCTGAAGGGCTCCAACCAGGCTGCAGAGAGAATGTGCCCAAAGGCCTGCAGGGGCACGCTGAGGGCAATGGCTGCAAACTAGAACAGAGCAGCTTGAGATTGGCTGTGAGGAACAAGTTGTGCAGCAGGAGGCTGCTGGAACACTGCAGCAGGTTGCCCAGGGAGGGGGTTGAGGCCCATCCCTGGAGATCTTGGAGGTGAGGCTGGAGAGGGCTGTGGGCAACCTGCTCTAGTGGAACTTGGACTGGATGAGCTCTGGAGGTCCCTTCCAGCCCAGACCCTTCTGTGATTCATTCTGGAAGCAACAGTGTGTATTTGGTGTAGCCTTTGTATAGTCCAAGTGCTCACTAGGATTTGAAAATCCTCCACTGGAGCAGCTCTGGTATGTCAGGGCTGAGGCTGCTTGGCCATTTACAAGGTCACACAGTCCCTGAGCTGACCTTGCCTTTCAGTGTGCCTTAGGTAGAACTGCCCACACCACAGAACTGCTGTTACTTGGAGTTCAAACCAGTGTGCTCTGATTGTTGTTTACTTGCTAACATTTGTTTTTAATACTTTGCTTTGTGTTTGAGCAGGTAAAATGGACTATGGAGGTGGTTTGCTATGGGCTGACCCTTCCTCTGGATGGCGACACTGTCAAATACTGTGTGGATGTGTACACAGACTGGATCATGGCCCTTGTGTTACCTAAGGACTCCATCCCTTTGCCAGTCATCAAGGAACCAAACCTTTATGTTCAAAGCATTCTGAAACATCTCCAAAATCTCTTTGTCCCAAGGTGAGTGTTGGGGCTGGGACACTTGGGAGGCTGTAGCTGGCAGGTGACCTGTCCAAGAGGCCTGATGAGCTTTGGAGGCTCTTTGCTAAGTCTGCTGCTAGTGCAAGGCTGGGAGGAAGGTGTCTTAGAATCATAGAATGGTAGGGTTGGAAGGGACCTCAAGGATCATCTAGTCTTCCCAAATATCTTTTTTTTAATTTTCAGCAGCAAATGAGTTGTTGCTGTGTTTTGGTGATTGTAATCACAGATTATTTGTAGACTGAAGTATTTACTGCTCTGAGAACGTAAAGAGTCACTCCTAGGATGTCTGGAGGACAGGGGAAAGGTTAAATAGCATCCCTGTGTCATCACAGGCTTGGTGGTGTGCAAAACTGAGGCAGCTGGGAGCACACCATGGCAATCCCATGCCTTGGTTACTTAAGTCTTGACACATTCCTCACATGCTGGATGGTCTTGCATGAGGTAACTTGCATCTTGCTGCCTGTTAATTTGGCCTAATTACGGTGACTGTCTTTCACTGGTAGTTTGGAAAGGATGCTGCAGGGGAGTGCTTGCCTGTCTGATAGCCCAGTGTTCCAGGAGGCATCCTTGGATAGCGATGCTGAGGTGCAGATGCTTCTAGCTCCTGGCAAAGTGATGTTGTTAGTGCTCAGACGTTGTGCCGTGTTTGTAACAAGTTTACCTGCTGCTGTTGGACACCTGTGGGGTCAGTGAGAGGAGGCTGTGTAGTGGTGCCCTGTGAAACAGCACTTCAGTGTTGAACGAAATTGCTTCAGATCAGTGTTTGCAGTGTGTCTGTAAGTACAAGAGCGTCACTGCAGGTGGCCTTCACACCGCTCTGCTGCCCTTCAATTGCTTAACTTCACCCACCAGCTTTGCTAATAAAAGGCTTTGAATAACAACTCATACAAATTCAAATGAGGAGTGTTGCTGTTTGCTGATTGCTTCAAAGTCTGCCACCTAGCCTTGACTGTCAGTGCTTGAACTTGTGCTGAAGAAGGCATTAAAGGGTGGTCAGGGCAACGGCAGGGGGTTGAGGAAAGCATGCTTCTGGGCTGGACTTCTGCAGAGGCTTGTCTCAGCTTTAGCACATGCAGAACAGAGTCTGCTCTCTGGGAACCTTGACTTTCCTGGCACAGCTGAGACTCACTAGTCTGTTAAATAGTTCTCACTGGGATCTCCTGACTGTTTTCATGCCAGGGGCACTGGAAGCAGGCAGTTCAGTAGCCACAAGCTGCAGTTCCACGCTACTTCTGACTTCGTTGATGAAGCTTGATGCAGAGTGGTAGACTGCACATGGTGGCTGTTGAAGGAGGTTATTAACATCTAAGGGCAAGGAGGGCTGGAAAATCATTATTTTGAACACTCACCCTTCCACCCAGTGTAACTATTCTACTGCTCTTCTCTGAAAAGCCTCTGAGATGTATCTGAAGCAGTTTTTCTTCATGGCTGCTGCTGTCAACGTTTAATGTTCAAGTCCTTACTCTGTTTGTAAGAAAGATAAATTAAAGCTCAAGTTTTATCCGCCAGGGAGCTGTGTTGAATTCACTCCAGGCACAGGAAGACATTCCATAATGGCAATTAAATGCAGAACCAAGTTGTGCACAGCTTGCTCGAGTGAAAGCAAAGGTTCATTTCTTTCCATGCGTTTGAGAGGGAAGAGGATAGTGAGCCATGGTTTAACACAGGCCATGCATGTTGCTGGTACTGAGGGACTCCTGTGGTACACTTACCTGGGAGCTCTTGTAGCAGTCTGCATTGAGCTGTACCCTGGAGGCATCTGCCCCTGTGCTGAAAATACCAAACCTCTATCATAAACCTACCTCCTGTGGAGATTGTGATTTAAAGAACTTCCTCACCCTGGTTTTCTGGAAATAAGGCAGCTCCTGGTTTGGCTGCCTGGAAAGTGCTGGCCCAGGGTTGTGGTGAGGTTTTCAGACCCTGAGGAAGAGGATACAGAGTTAAGGTGTGAAATGCAGCAGCCTTAAGTGAGCAGTTACACAGCATCCCAGGGGCTTGCACACAGCAGATACAAAGCAGGTTTGCATCAGTCTCCGCAGCCTGAATGCTCAGCTGCATCCAAATGTTTGCGTGCACAGCCCCTGGGACAGTGTAGTGCTGAAAAAGAAGAGCAATGACTAGGGAGAGCTGCTTGCATCCTCCCCTCCAGCACTGACCTTCTGTGCACCCTCATGAATGATCTCTTCTCTTCTTGCTGTAGCTCAGCATTCCCCATGCTTTGTCTGTCAGCCCTACAGGATTGAGGAAGCCCTGTGGATGAATTAGCAGTAGTGATTCCAGCTGGCAGATGGAGGTTCAGTGCTACAAACTCTTGCTGAAACTCTTCTCTCTGCCTCCCCTCCCCAGGAGACTGAGATGTAGGTACCAGGGTCTTGCCTGGAATTGCTTGAGAGACCATGAGCACTGTCCAAGTGTAAGAGATAATTCTTTGTGATGATTTCTGCTTCTTGTGAAATCAGGAGGGCAGTTCTTGTTGCAAAGGACTGTGAGAACCAAAAGGCTCTGTGGAAGTCACAGAATGATGGGTTGGAAGGGACCTCTGGAGATCATTGAGTCCAAACCCCCTTCAAAGCAAGACCACATAGGGCAGGTCACACAGGAACACATACAGGTGGGCCTTGAAGTTCTCTAGAGAAGGAGACTCCACAGCCTGTCTGGGGAGCCTGCTCCAGGGCTCCAGCGCCCTCACACCAAAGAAGTTTCTCCTCATACTGAGATGGAGTCACTCCTGTGACTGAGTTTACATCCACTGCCTCTCTCCTGTCACTGAGCACCACTGCAGAGTCTGGCTGCAGCCCTCATGACAGCACCCTTCAGGTATTTGCAGACATTGATCAGGTCCACTCTCAAGACTAAACAGCTCCAGGGCTCTCAGCCTGTCCTCATAAGAGAGCTGCTCCAGTCCTCTCTTCTGTGTAACTCTCTGAACTCTCTCTAGTAGTTCCCAGACACAAGTCTACAAAATACTGCAACCAAAGTGCCAATCAGTTTACTTTCTGGGCAAGAGGAACTGGAGAAGGATGGGGATGAGAGTTGCCTTTACTAGAGTAGCTCAGAAGTATCTCATTAGTCATCTTGCATATGAAGCTCTTAAATGGAGGCTTTGTTTTTATAGATTGACTTAATTATTGGGGAAACAAGTCTGGAAACAGGCTCTGACATTTGCAGCCTGTCAAAGTTGAGGATACCTTTTGATCAGGCTCCCTGCCCTGTTGCTGCTCAGTAAAACACAGTGCAAGGACCAAGGCAGGGCTTGTCACTGCTCCCAGGCTTTGTTCTGCAGAGGCTGGCTGGGAGGATCTGGCAAACTGCTGCAGTGCTCAGCTGGGGCTGCTGATCTGCACTTTGGCATGAGTGTCACTGTGTGCAGTGCTGTACTACAGCATTCACAGAAGCACTTGGAAGCATGTCCATGAGTGATCCTAGCATCAGCTCCTGCTCCTTAGGAGAAGCAGGTCTCTGCCCAGTGGAGCAGTGTGTCCCTGAGATGCTTGCTCCGCAGGAGGACTCTTTGGTTTGCATCATGCTGAAAGCCTTTGGTAACAATCTGCTAATGCTGCTTAATGCAGTGGAAGTTAATGCTCAGAGTCATAGAATGGATTGGGTTGGAAGGGTCCCTAAAGTTCATTCAGTTCCAGTCCCCTGCCATGGGCAGGGACACCTCCCAGGTTGCTCAAGGCCTCATCCAACCCAGCCTTGAACACCTCCAGGGAAAAGACAGCCACAACCTCCCTGTGCCAGTCTCTCCAAACCCTCACTCTCAACAATTTCTTCCTCATCTCCTCTCACTCTCTTCCTTCTCCCAGCTCAAAGCCATTGTCCATTGTCCTGGCACTTCCAGCCCTTGTCAGAAGTCGCTCCCCAACTCTCCTGCAGCCCCTTCAGGTACTGGAAGTCTGCTCTGAGGTCTCTCTGGAGTCTTCTCTTCTCCGGACTCAACAGCCCCTACTCTCCCAGCCTGTCCCCACAGGGGAGGTTCTGCAGCCCTCTGAGTATCTTGGTGGCCTCCTGGGCCCTCTCTAGCAGTTCCATGTCCTTATGCTGGGGGCACCAGAGCTGGAGGCAGAGCAGAGGGGCAGAATCCCCTCCCTGGATATTGTGATAGTTTTTTTTCTTTTTTGTCATCCCTTCATTAAGTGGTGAGAGGGATGAGGAAACATTGCATCTGTTGCACATACGAATTTGTAGTCTTCTCCTTCACCCTTTAAGCTCCTACTTTTCCCCAGCTTTGTTTACCAGTGTCTCTCAGACTGTCTCAAACCGTTCATACTACAGTTTTGTCCCCATTCTGCCTCGGACAAGTGAACTGATGGGCAGAGAACTGCTTTGTGCTGCCTCTGCAGCACTCCATGTTGAGTGACTCAGCAGCAATGGTTTGGGACTGGTTGTTACTGTAGGGAAAACCTTGGTGGTATCAACTTATTCCCTTCCTTCCCTACCCCTCTTTCGTTAGTTTTTCTGTTTGATGACCTTCTAGGTTTGTTTTTTTTTCCTTCTCATGGTGGGGCTGTTTGAAAGAGCTTGCAGTGACAGGATGAAGAGCAGTGGTTTGGAGCTGGGCAGGTTTAGGTTGGACATCAGGAGGAAGTTCTGTACAGTGAGGGTGGTGAGACCCTGGAACAGGTTGCCCAGGGAGGTGGTGGAGGCCTCATCCTTGGAGACATTCAAGGTCAGACTTGATGTGGCAGCCTGCTCTAGTTGAAGGTCTTCCTGCTGCCTCTGGCAGGGTGGACAAGATGCCCTTTGGAAGTCCCTTCCAACATGATCTAATCCATGAGTCTGTAAATCCAAGGAATTGGATCTACATTCAGAAGCAAGAGTAGAGCTCACAAGAATTTAAATTTTATTAGCAAAATCATCTCCTTGCTTTGCCACTCTCCTTCTGAATGATACAGGTAACAATTAGTGATGTCTCAGCTCCATTCTTACTGTTTGGTTTAAGGCATTTTTGGGGATAATTGGCTGTGCTTGCCTCAGTCAGTGTTCACTCCCTGCTGGCGAGTGGTGCCTCTTGTACTTAAAAATGCAGAATTAGGGCATGTAAAGACAGAGCTGGAGCGCACAGAAGCCTTAGCTTCTGTTCTCAGCTCTTGGTCAACAGCATTGATGTTTCCTCTCATAACTGCTCAAAGTTCATGGGACTGTGTGCATCACTTCATGGTTCTGGTGTAGAGACTCAAGTGCTGTTTTCTTCTCTTGCAGGCCAGACCCAGGATCTAGTCAGATTAGATTGTGCTTGCAGGTTTTGAAAGCTGTCCAGAAGCTGGCTCGGGAATCGACCATCATGGCAAGAGAAACCTGGGAGGTGCTGCTGCTGTTCCTCCTTCAGATCAATGACACTCTTCTAGCAGCTCCAACTGTGCAAGGTTCACGTTCAACTTCCATTTGTTTCAATTACTGGAAAAAGCCTTTGGCTCTGCTTGGTGTTGAGCTGCCAGGAGGGTGGGGGAAACCTCTTAAAAGCCCTTAGTAACCACCAAAGCACGGTAGCTGGCTCCCAATTCTGCTGGACTGCTCTGCAATGAAACCCTGGAGGAGCTGGAGCTCAGTTTTCCTGAATGTGGTTGCAGAGCAGAGCCTTTGGGCAGATGTTTCCGGCAGTGCTGTTCCCTCTTGGTTTCACTGAAACCCTTTTGGGTCTTGCTCTGTGACCTGCCTGCTGGAAAGGAATATTATCAGCTTAGGCCTGGTTTTCAGCACAGCCTTCAATACCAGTAGAGTGCAGCAGAAGACAGTCTAGGATCAGTGAATTCCCTGCACCCCTTAGCACATGCCTCAGTGCCATTTCTTTGCACATGGGCTTTGGTGGTGTGGCAGGGCTGATTGTAGGGAGCAGTCAGTAGTCCCCTTCAGTGGTTGAAAAGAGAACACTTTGGCTGGGAAGGCAACTGGAATGCTGTGGCTGACATCCTCACCAAGCCTGCTTTGTTTGTGCCGGAAGGTGGCATTGCTGAGAGCCTGGCAGAGAAGCTGATCGGGGTCCTCTTCGAGGTGTGGCTGCTGGCCTGCACACGCTGCTTCCCCACCCCCCCCTACTGGAAAACTGCCAAAGAGATGGTGGCCAACTGGAGACACCACCCTGCGGTGGTGGAGCAGTGGAGCAAGGTCATCTGTGCCCTCACTTCCAGGTAGGAGCAATCCCAGGGGATGAACACATGCAGGGTGACCCTGACCCTGGCTCTCCTCCGCTCCTTCCCGGGCCCATCCTCGTTTCCCTGCCTGGCTCACGGCATGCAGAGCAGCCCCGGGCCGAGGGAGCAGCACCCAGCGAGCGCTGTCACTGTGTTCTTGCTGTCCTGCCAGGGATGCCCTGTGCTGGGCTGGCTGCTGCTGGCTGCTCTCAGCACCTGCCTGGCCCTTCAGTCTGTGCCTGTCTCTGTGACTCTGCATGGTGTGCAGGGGCCATGGTCGCTGTGGTCTGTGTGCTTGCTGGCAGTCACCACCAGAGCACCTCCTGCAGCCTGCTGTTTGAGGTGACTCTGGGCCGCTGCCTCTCCTGCCCTGGAGCTGAAGCCTTGCTACAGCTGCCTGGTGTGGGGCCAGAGCCTGGCTGCAGGCTCTCCTCCGGGCATTGGCCTCGCCTCCACAGACGATGAGAGGAGAGCTGTGCCAGGCTGTGCTGGGCTTGGGGACAGTGAGGGTCTGTGGGCTGCTGCTGTAGAAGGCCCTGAGCAGCGAGGGCAGTGTCAGTGTCCTTAATATGGTGGTATTTGTGGTAGGAACTCTGGGGCACAAATCTCAGCCACTTGGAGGAGACATTAGTGAATTTAATTCAATTAAATTAATTGGTGAGGGGCAGGGGTCTGGGTCTCCTCCTCCCAGCTCTCCAGAGAGGTCTCACCATTTCTGTGGGAGTTCTAAGAGGGATTGGAACTGCTGCACTGTGGGAAGTTCAGCAGTGTGCTTTTCTGCAGGGCTTGATGTCAGCTCTGTAAACGTTTGCTTTTGAACTACCTGTCAAAATCCAAGTGTGGATAGATCTTTTTCCCCAGTTTATGCAGCTCCTTGTCAAACCTGTGTGGAAAAAAAGCTGCAACAGAAGTTCTACTGTTCCCACGCTCGTCTCCAGCTATTTTTAGCAGGCTGGATCCAGCATTGTGTAACAGGAGATGTTTTGTGATTCACTGATCTGAAAAGAACAGCTCTGTCTCCAAACATGCGTTGGTGTCCTGCTGCATGCTCTGTGCCCACACTTCACCTTCCACTGTCGACTAACAATCTGAGTTCTGTTGCGGCACAGCAGGCTGCAGATTCTGCAGTGTTTTTCTCTGCTACTCAGCAGTGTTGCCTTGCACCTGATGCAGCAGAACTGCACTCCTTGGAGGCCCACATGAAATTCAGTGATGGTTTAAGCTGCACTTCAGTGAGGCTCCAACCTCAGAGTGCTATAGCGAACAGTTTTCTGAGTTGGGTTGTCAGCCATAAGCTGAGAGCGTTCTCCACTTAAACACACCTGGAAACTGGTCCTGGGAGAGGTGTGCAGAGAGGCAATACCAGTCTGTGCCTGTCCTGTGACTGCACAGCAGCATGAAGCCAGGATCTAGATCTGAGGAAGAAGTTCTTCAGTACAAGGGTGATGAGACTGAAACAGGCTGCCCAGAGTGGTTGTGGATGCCTCCTCTGTGGAGGTGTTTAAGGTCAGGCTGGATGAGGCCTTGGGCAATCAAGTGTAGTTGAGAGGTGTCCATGCCCATGGCAGGGGATTGGAGTAGATGATCTCTGAGACCTTATTGTACCTTCCAGTATTTGAAGGGGCCTATAAGAAAGCTGGGGAGGGACTTTTTAGGTTTTTGGGTAATGATAGAACTGGGAGAAATTGATCCAAGCTAGAAAAGAGGAGATTGAGATTAGAGTTTAGGAAGAAATTCTTCAACATGAAGGTGCTGAGATGCTGGCACAGGTTGCCCAGGGAGGTGGTGGAAGTCTCATCCCTGGAGGTGTTTAAGGCCAGGCTGGATGTGGCTGTGGGCAACCTGCTCTAGTGTGAGGTGTCCCTCATGTGGCAGGGGGTTGGAGCTGGATGATCCCTGAGGTCCCTCCCAGCCCTGGCAACTCTGTGCTTTTTCAGGTCCCTTCCAACCTGAGCCGTTTTGTGACTATGAGCTAGGATGCTCCAAGTGTGTTTTAACTGTTTGCCTGTGTGGGTTACAATTTCTGTCTTCAGTCATTCTTGAAAATATTCCAAGTTTCAGTTCAGATCTGGCCGTGGTCCTTGAAAATGTGATTCCCTGGGGCTCATAATGGGAGGAGGTGAAGTTGTGGAGCCCGCTGCAGAACAGCTGTGGGCCATACTTTGCACAGGAGTGCCACCACTCCTGATTTTTACCAGAGCTAGGAAGCTGCTCAGCAGGAACCTCCCGTGGGGCACTAAGCAGAGAGGAGTGCTGGGTTGGCAGCATGGTGGTGGTGCCTGCCCAGGGACGTGCCCTGGGTGTGTCCTGCAGCTCCTGTGCTGTGCCAGCCAAGCTGCTTGCTGACGCCTGTGATTCCAAACGCCCTTCCAATGTCTTCTGCATTAGCTGGCTGGGAGCTGCTCTCCTACCCTGAGCCAAAATGGTGCTGGAAGTGAGTTTAGCTTAAGGCAAAGACCAAAAAGTGATTTCTGGAAATGCTTAGATGTTGAGAAGGTGCAGCTCAGACCTCTTCCATCCATCTACTGAACCCCAGGGTTTTGTTATCAGGGAAGCTTGTTTTTTAAGTGGGCAAAGCTGGGGCTGAAGCTGGGGTCCAGACAGCAGGGGCTCAAGAATCTTCACTGTCTTGCAGCTCCTGGCTTCTCCAAAACATGGAGCATCTGTTTCAGAGAGCTTGCTTCTCTGGACTGCAAATCCCCTTCTGCTTGTGGGGTGGCAGGCAGCGCTGCTCAGTGTTCTGCTGTAAGCTGAAGTCATCAGTGACTTGGAATTTAGAGCTGTATCCATCCTCATGGGATGTGCTTGGTGTCCTGGGAACTTTAGCTAGAGACCTGAGGATAAGGGCTTCAATTCCTTTTTAAAATTTTTTTTCCTTCCTTCCCCCTTCTCTCTTACACCTTACCAGCTGTGAGTGTGGCTCTGTTACTTACTTGGTAACCCCTCTCTGGCTAACCAGAGGAGAGAGCTGCTTGAGGGGGGTTGTGCTTTAACAGTCTTTGGGTTTGGCTGGAGTTTGGGCTGGCTCTATGGCAGGTACTCTGCAAAGCTGTAAGAGGGCCAAGTGATTGTGTAAAATGGGGAACTCTAGGGGGACTTGGGGTGTCTGTTGGTGCTGTGGGCTCACCTGTGGAGGTTCTCCTCCCTCTCTGTGCTTATGAGACCACACCTAGAGTACTGTGTCCGGTTTGGACCTCTCCGGTTCAAGACAGACAGGGATCTGCTGGCGAGAGTCCAGCGAAGGCTATGAGGATGACTGGGGACTGGAACTTCTCTGTTGTGAAGAAAGGCTGAGAGACCTGGAGGCTGTGTAGGCTGGAGAGGAGAAGGCTGAGAGGGGACCTGATCGAGGTCTGTGAGTATCTGAGGGGTGGCTCTGTTCAGTGGTGCTCAGTGACAGGACCAGGGGCAATGGATGTAAACTTAATCACAGGAAATTCCATCTCAGCTAGAGGAGAGACTTCTTTGGTGTGAGGGTTCTGGAGCCCTGGAGCAGGCTGCCCAGAGGTTGTGGAGTCTCTTTCTCTGGAGACTTTCAGGACCTACCTGGCTGTGTCCTTGTGAGACCTGCCCAGGGGGATCCTGCTGCAGCAAGGGCGTTGGGCTCGATGCTCCCCAGAGGTCCCTTCCTATCCCTACCTTTCTGTGTCTCTGAGAGGCTCCAGTTGCCGGGGGATGTGCCCTGACAGCTCTGTCTGCCTTGCTTTCCAGATTGCTGCGGTTCACCTACGGCCCTTCCTTTCCTCCATTTAAAATTCCCGACGAAGATGCTGGTCTGATCCCTCCCGAGATGGACAATGAGTGCGTTGCACAAACCTGGTTTCGCTTTTTACACATGCTGAGGTACGGTAACTGCAGCTACCCCTGCAGGGCAGGGCAGGGCTTGGCAATTAGCGTGACCGCGAGGGAGAAGACTCTGGAGATTGCTACGGTTAAGCACCAGATAGAATCGAGAGCAAAAGTTGTCCTGGTGCCCTGCAGCAGTTCAGGGCAGGACTGTGAGTGGGTTGCTCACCTTTTGAGCTCTCTGACTCTTGCGGGGTGTAAACTGCTTCACTTCACAAAGCTTTTTACTATTTGGCATTTTGGAGGATCTGGAAGACAGGACTTCAGTGCAATTTTGTTTCTCTGAGGCAGCAAACAGGAAAAGCAGAACAATAGCTCTAAGAGATGGGTGCTGCTTCCACTTATTCTCCAGGGGGTTCAGTTGACCCTCCCAAAGGTTATTTTTGGGATGGGTGTATTTCTTTGCTCATTTGAAGAAAGCCAGACAGTTACTTTTATCCACCCATGCTACTTTTTCTTCAATACACCCCAGAAACCAGTGGCATTGCAGGACCAGAACAGGAAACTTGTTGTACACCCATCATCCACTGATGGAAAGTAAAAACCCATCAGGCTGCTGAGAATCTGCTGCTTACCTGGAGAAAACTCTGCTCCTTCCCTTCGTTTCTGCTAGTACTGTCTCAAGGACTGTACTCTTCATGTCCGAAATTGCCATTGCAGCAGTTCTGTCAGTCTGGTTTTACAACCCACTCCCTTTCTTCTCCCTCTTTGCTGGCAAAGTTAACTCACAGCTTACCTTGGAGAATTTTAACAACCTAAGGACCTCTTAAAGTTCAGAAGACCTCCTAAGTAATGAGTTTTGCTGCAGCAGTGCCATTATTCTGTGCTTCACTGGGTCTTAATAACATTATTCAGTGTGTTTGGGTGGTGCTTGAAGCAAAGATAATTACTGCCAGCCCAGGAAGGGAGAGCTGACCTCTTGTGCTGGAGTGATAGCTGACAATACATTGCCACTGGGTACTGCCTGCTGCTGCTGTTTAAGTGCCTTAAGCTGTGGCATCTTTTAAGTGTTTTCAGAATGGTAGCAGCTGCTCCTAAGCTGACTAACCTGTCTTTTGCTCTTTTTGTGCAGCAATCCTGTGGATTTGAGTAACCCAGCCATTATTAGCTCTACCCCCAAGTTTCAGGAGCAGTTTCTGAATGTGAGTGGGATGACTCAAGAACTGAACCAGTACCCCTGCCTTAAACATCTGCCTCAAATATTCTTTCGTGCCATGCGTGGGATCAGCTGTTTAGTGGATGCATTCCTAGGTAATGCTTTTGTCCTACCTGTGCAGAGCTGGAGATAGAAACTGAACCACTATTCTCTTGAGAACTGTCTTGTCTGTAAGCAGAGTTAGAGTGGGTCTGGAGAGGGCTAGGAAGATGAGAGGGCTGGAACACCTCTGCTACGTGGACAGGCTGAGGGCTCTTGGGCTAGAGTTGGGGCTGTTCAACCTGGAGTGAGAGAAGGCTCCAGGAAGACCTCAGAGCAGCTTTCCAGTACCTGAAGGGAAGGCTGAGGAGGGACTCTTTAGAAGGGCCTGTGGTGACAGGACAAGGGGCTAGGATTGAAGCTAGAGCAGGGGAGATTTAGGTTGGACATCAGGAGGAAGTTCTGCACAATGAGGGTGGTGAAGCCCTGGAGCAGCTTGTCCAAGGGATATGGTAGAGGCCCCATCCCTGGAGACATTCAAGATCAGACTGGCTGTGTCCCTGGGCAGCCTGCTCTAGTTGGTGTCCCTGCTGCCTGCAGAGGGGTTGGAGAAGATGCCTTTTGAGGGTCACTTCCAACCTGATGCAACCTGTGAATCCTGGAATGGATAGGTGTGGGACATAGGTCACTTCAAGTGTCCATCTGGGTATACAGGAATAGGAGAACAAATACAATGCAGTACCAATGAATGTGAAGTTTAAAATTCAGCCATCTGTGCCCCAAGCAAGACTGCTTCCTCTGTCCCACCCTGTGCTTTTAGCATCTTGTGGGCACTGACCACTGCCTCTCAGCATTGTGGAAACATCTGTGTGCAGTGCCTGGGTTTGTAGGTCCTGCACTTCCACCCTCTGCAGATCTTTGCAGGGGCCAGTTTCAGTTGGTCTCTGTGGAATCATAGAATGGTTTGGGTTGGAAAAGCCTTTTAAGATCATCAGATCCAACCTTCAACCCAACCCCACCATGGCCACCAAACCCTGTCCCCAAGTGCCATGGCCACACGGTTCTGGAACACCTCCCCGGGATGGGAACTCCACCACCTCCCTGGGCAGCCTGTGCCAGTCCTTGACCACTCCTACAGCAAAGACATTTTCCCTAATCTCCAACCTAACCCTCCCTGGGCACAATTTCATGCCTTATAAATAGGCTCTGTAAAACTCAGCAGGGCCAAGACCACAGCTCCAGAATTTTGCTATCAGAAGACTGAGTTTGCTGAAGACAGCCAATGAAAGGCTCCAGAAGGCCTTTTCCCTTTGTACTAAAGAACTTTGGAACAGCTTTCCAGACTGACACAGGGACCCCATTTCTCAGCATCATCAATGTGCAGCCACTTCCTTCCAAAACCAAATGACTCTGGGTTTCTTCCTATAAAGAACTGGCAGTGCAAGAGGCTCTTTGAGGCAGCTTAGGGGGTGCCTGGTGCTGCTGAGGAGGAAAGCTGTACTTTGTGCCTGCTCAGGGTTGACTGGAAGGCAGAGCAGATGCAAGCCCTGGCTGGTCAGGTTGAAGTAACACTATAAAGCACCTGAAATGTAAGACATGATTCCTAATTTGCTTCAGGCTTGGTAATAACTCTTCAGAGAAAGCATGCCACTGGAAACTGAGGAGCAAGGTGTCTCCTACTGCTTTGGGGCTTAAGTGTCAGCTGCCAGCAGTGTGAGCTCATAGGAGACTGCAGAAGACTCAGGCACATACCTGAAGTGTGTTCAGAACAAACAATTGGCAGTGGAATGCAGCTGTCAGCTCTTACAGGCTGTGAATTTGGGCTTTTTAGTGTCTTGTCTGTTTGATTTTTTGTTTCAACCCAGAATCCTTCAGTCTGCCTGAGCAAAACACCTTAAGACCCTCCTGTCTCACTGAATTCTTAGACCCCTCTTACCAGAAGTAGATTCTGTGTTTCTGCAAACCACACTGCAAGGAGAAGCTTTATTAGTACTTTATTCCTCACTGCAGGCAAAGGTTTGCCCCTATGGATTTCACTTTTGTAGAATTAGAAAATTAGAATTAGAAAGGGAAGTGATATAAAAGAGCAAAGTCATTTTTCCTGACCTGTGATACTTAAGCTTGAGACTTGCTGTGTCCACTGTGTTCTTCCAGATATATTTCTGCAGTTGGAATGAGTTTTAGTGGTTGCTTTTTGCTACTACCAGAGGTGAGATTTAAAATACTCATTAGTTTGTCAAATAATACCGCAGCTTGCTAAAGGAGGATTGTATGGTAATACATGGACATTGACATGGCTTAGCCTTAGGAAAACAACCTCCTTGTGTTCCTCAGACTCCTGTCTCTATACCTCTGACTGTAGGCTTTGGCAGTCTGCTCTGAAACAATAACTGGGAAAAGAAAGTTCAACTAAAAGGGTTATTCTGAAGTGCCTTTTACTGATTTATTTCATTTCCTTGAGGAGTTAAGCAGGTCCTGGGGAAAACCCACGCTGTCCCCAGGGCTTTGTGAAAGTGTAGTTAGTAAGTCAGTTTGCAGTGTAACACTCCTGAGGGGTGCTTCTTGCAGAGGAGGGAGAGGAAGAAGCTGAGCAGTCCTTAGGTTTCCACAAAGCCTGCACCATGGCTGGCACAGCTGGTGTGGGGAAATCCTCTTGGACCTTGAGAATAGTCTGGGACTTCTACCCCACCAGTGGTGTGGTGATCATCTCATCTGGCTGCCTGAGAGTCCTCCTCACATCTCCTTGTCTGCAGGCTGTGGTGGGGACGTTATGGGTTCTGATTGTGGTCTGCCAGCATGCCAGGAGCCTTGCTGTCAACACAAGCTTTAGAAAGGTGGTTCAGTCAGGGATCTCAGACTTCTGAAGGTCTCCTGTGTAAAGCTGAATCACCTGGGTGGTGATAGCCCACTTGGAGTTCCAAAGCAAAGACTGCAGGCTGGAGGAGAGCTGTGGGTGTGGATGTGGAGCGTGCTCAGGCAGACTGTGGAGCTGCAGTATGGAGCCCTTCAGCTAAGGCTGATGGCTGATGTCATTGCCTTCTTCCCCAGGACCAAAGCCCGTGGGTTTTCTCTTGCCCACCATGTGTGCATTTGTGCCTGGCTGGCTTCTCTCCTGGAAGCAGGGCTTGCTTTCTTCAGGCATTTAGTGCTGCTGGGAGTGAAAGAGGAGAGGGGTTTTGCTTACTGCTGCTGCGGTGGGGAGCAGAGGGGGCAGCAGCCCCTGCAGTGTTGCTGAAGGCTTTGCTTTGTTTCTTGATCTGCAGGCATCTCTCGGCCCCGCTCTGACAGTGCTCCTCCCACGCCCGTGAACAGGCTGAGCATGCCCCAGAGCGCTGCCACCAACACCACCCCGCCCCACAACCGCCGGCATCGGGCAGTGACTGTGAACAAAACCACTATGAAAACCAGCACTGTAAGAGTTCCTGCTCTGCATGGAAGGAGCTGACCCTTGTGAGAGCCTCCTTGCTCAGAGGAAGCTGTTTCCGTGCTGCTAGGAGCTGATCTGTTGTTCTGTTCAAATAGGTAACTACTGCACACCCCTCAAAAGTGCAGCACCAACCCTCCTCTACTTCTCCACTCTCTAGCCCAAACCAGACAAGTTCTGAGCCACGGCCGCTACCAGCTCCACGCAGGCCAAAGGTTAACAGCATCCTGAACCTCTTTGGATCCTGGTTGTTTGATGCAGCCTTTGTTCACTGTAAACTTCACAATGGAATCAACAGAGACAGCAGCATGACTGGTAAATATCACTGAGAAACAGACCTACACTTTGCTCTTGCCTTACTGACATTTCCTACCTGCAAGATTAACGTTGGTCAGCAGCAAGAATAAAATCTGAAGTGCTGTGTTGTGGTTAACCCCTCCCAGCTGAGCCACCACCTGCTATTAGGTGAGCAGGTGTTTGAGGCTTGAAAGCAAAAACAAAAACCCCAACTTTTTAAGCACTCCTTTGCTCTAACAATGCAGTCACAATTATGATAGTGGGCAGTATTTTATTATTGTTACATATAATTTTATATATAGATATAAAAAATATTTGTAGGATTCCAGTTCCTGATTTGAAATCTGTTTGGATATCTGTGAGAAATGGCAGCTTTTTGTAGTGGCTCTTCAGTGTTTGAAAAGTTGTGACAGATCCTTCCAGAACACAAAGTTGTGATTCTGCTTGGTTGTGGAGGGTGGTAAGGCAGCCAGAGCTCCTGCAGCAGCAAGTGCAGCTCCTGCCTGTCAGTGATGGCTGCTCTGTTCCCATGCATGGCTTCAGACCCTGGTTGTCTTCAGTCCTTAGCTGCTAGGTTTAGTTTGTCCCCTGTGCTTTGCTCAGCTGCAGGGGTTGGATGTTTTGTGAGAACTGGTGCTCTGCTCAGAGAGGCTTTTGGGCTCTCTTGCTTTTAGGGATAGGAGACAAGAGCAGGCCTTCTGCTTGCATTCCTGTTTTCATGGGATCTTCTGTGTCTGCTAAACTCTTGGGAGAGGTTTGTTGGAGTAAGTTGGGACTTGGCAGCAGTGGTTCAACTGATGATGTTCTTTGGTGGGCTCACAAATCTGGGTGTGGAGGCAATGGGTTGGGATCTGTCAAAGGTCTTTTTAGGTATGCAGCAGCACAGGGTGTTTGAATGTGTGCAGTGGTGGATTTCTGTGGCAGAAGGGTCAGGATCTTCTGTGAAGGACACATTACTGGAGAAACAGCTGAGCTTGGGTAGGAGAGGTGTAAGCTGTAGGATTTCTGTGATTGGATCTCTTGAATTTTGGCATTAGCAGTGTCTTGAGCAGTCCTGGAGAAATGCTTCACCTGAGAAGGCTGTCAGCTGAGATACTGCTTTTGCAACAGCATCAGCTGTGAACAGCTGCTCTGACTCCAGCAGAATTACTCATCCAAAATCACAGTGAGCACTTTCCCTTGAAGGGGTTCCAGGGCCTTCTTACACATGTGATGTCTTAAGATGCCTAACAGCAGTCAGCAAGCTGTGCTGTTGCTGGCCTTGCAGAGGGCCCTGCCAGCTTCCCGACCACTGGGAGCAGCTCTTGACAAACAGCTCCACTCTGTCTCCCCTCCATGCTCCTCAGAGCTGCCTGTAGTGAGACCAGCCTGCATGGCTCACCTGTTGCTGTTTGTTAGCAGCAGTGGGTCTGGGAGAGACCCAGAGAGCTGGCTGCTGTGTCCTGCTTTGCTGCCCCTCTGGAAGAGAGAATTCAACATTTGGGGAGTTTGGTCAGGTGCTTACTGATCTTTGGCGGTGCCATGAGTGGTGTCAGCACTGTGTGAAGTGCTGGCCACAGCAATGCCAGGGCAGGCTGTTGGGAGGAGAGCAAACTGAAGGTGGACCCCTCTGCTGAAACTCCGCAGAGAGGCGCCAGAGGCTGCTTGCTTGTGGTAGAAATCGTTTTGCTTAGCCCCTGCCTTAGGTGAGAATATGTAGCAAGACTTTGTCACAGGCCTAGGCTCCTGCAGTCCGATTGAAGCAGCTCAGTCTTCTCGCTCAGATTGAAGTCCAAACTGGAAAGCTTGTCTTCTGGGACTCTGAAGCCTGATGCCAGTAAGGTGAAGTCTTTTCAACCAGTGTGAGGTGGGAGAAGCTCTGGATGGATAGACAGGAGAGTCATGTATTGTGGGGCCCATCAGTAATACTAGACCTGCATGTGGTGCCCATCCACCTACCTCTGCTCAAGCCACTCAGCATAGAGGTGGCTTGAAGAGGGCAGCAGAGAAGGGACAATTAGCTGCCACAGTCCCTACCCTTAGGAAAGAGAACAAAACCAGATCTGCTGCTTTTTGGCTGCAGGTTGGCTGTACCTGCACCAAGGGCCCTCTGCTACCCTCTCTAGCTTGGTACAGCTGCTACCAGCTGGAGTGTGTCACTGCTGTTGCTGTTTGCATTAGCTTCAGCAAGCATGATTGTTTTTATAGATGCTTTTAATAGCTTGTGGTTGAGAAATCTCTGCTCTTTGTAAGAGCTTTGCAGTGCAGAATTGTCTTCTGCTGGCCCACAGGAGTTCTCCTTCAGGTCTGGCACTACAGCTCTGAGATCTCAAGAGCTTTCACCTCTTCTAGTGTTCAGTTTTTTCTTTTGATACCAATGCAGTTAAAAATTTCTTTTCCCATAGATCTCTGCTATGATTTACTCTGTCTTGTTGCTGGCTGGAGGCCTGAGGGCCACTTTGACAGAGAAACAGATTGCTCCTTGGTCCTACAGAGAAGTCCCCTGCCTGGGACACCTTTCTGGAGCACTACATTTTGTGATGCATGTTTCCTGTTCCTCTGCTGTCATCTGACACAGAGTTGGTTCTCTGTGCGGACCCATGGGACATGGCTTTTAGAGATGCTTGTGAGCTAAATGTGAGTGCCTGAGAAGTGATCCTGTGGGTGTGCTGTGGCCTTAAGTTCTAGATCAGAATTGAATTCAGCTCTTGCAAACAAACCTGGCCCATTCTCAGGCCCTAGCAGAATGTCCTCCTCCTGTCTTACAAGCATTTTGGAGGAGCTTTAGGAAACAGAACAGCTGATCAAGGCTGATGTGCAAGACTACCTGTCTGCTCTTGCTTTTCTTGTCTTGGAGCCTCACATATCTGCTTAACCTCTAGAAAGGAAGCCAAGAAAAATGACTGGTGGGAAAAAACTGCAGCTTTCTGTAGATGCTGAAATGAAGGGTGGGAGGGTCAACTTGCTCCACCTGACCCTGCTTTGCCTGGGGAAGCTGGTGGTGGAATTTGCAGAGGTTCTCTCGAGGGCTTCCCTCTGGGCTCAGCTCTTCTGTGGGTCTCTCACTGTGGCTGCTGCCCCACTGCTGATCCTGTCTGTCATTGCTGGTCTGTCATCCTCATCAGGGAGCTTCTGTGACTACCCCTGCACGGTTCAGGGTGCCTGTAGGTGTTCCTGTTCATGGTTGCTGTGGTTTTGTCTGTCTCTGGGGAGAGAGAGGATCCTTCTCTCCCACAAGATTAGCAAGGCAGTGATCTTGCCATTGTGGTGGGATGAGTTTGTGTGCCTCAAGCATCTCCTGCCAGGTTTTCCTTTCTGCACTGAGACCTTGATGGTGAAGGTTTATGGCAGCAACTAACAAGCATTACTCATTGTTGTGGCAGGAGAGGTGAAACAATCTATACAGAGATGCAGAGCTGGTCTGAAGGGAGCTGGATCCTGCTGGTGTGGTCTTTACAATCAACTGACTCTGTAGTGTTTGTCTGCCTGCTAGTCTGGCATAAGTAGCTCCCTGAGACTGGTACTTGAGGTGATGCCTTCATGAGAAACTCGCCATGAAGCCTTTATGAAGACACTCCCAGATGACAGCTCTCGGGTGTGCCTGTGCTGGGTTTAGTTTCACTGCCAGAGGTGTTTCAGTTAGAGAAGCTTGGCTGTGCTGTGCATGTTGCTGTGAGTGGTTCTCACCTTGGGAGAACTGTTTGGAACTGGTGAATACCTCATGCCAGCACTCCAGCAACTGAGTCCCACTATGCTGGGGTCATTCTTAGTCCTTGTACTTAGAGCAGACTGTCACAAACCTGTCAGCTGCATCTTACAGTGTTGCACAGGTGGGTGACTGGCAGCACCCAGGTGCTGTTGGTAGTGGGAAAGTCTGGGGCATAGTCTTGCCCTCATCTCTTCTGGCCCTACTGTCGTTAATATTAATGTCCCAAATGATGTTTCTGGGCTAGAACCAAACTATAAGGAGCCCTGATCAAGGACATCTTGAGTGCTGATGAGGGGCTTGGTCACAGGGCTTGACCAGAGCCTGCACACACAGAAAGCAGCTCTTTCCTTCCAGGTGGTACCTGCCTGCTGGAGTCTGCCCTGGCTGCTTTCTCAGGAGGTTGTTCTGGGGTTGTTGATATTGCTGGCAGGGTTGTGCCTTTTATTTCTGCTTTGGAAGAGTGTTGGTTGAGCTGGTGGTCAGGAGGAGGCATGCCTGGGTATAGTGGCTGCTAGCAGCATGGCTTAGGGCTGTGATGCCATCAGCAACTTGGAGTTTGGAAGCAGGAGGAGCCTCTGCAGGTAAGTGACCTTCCCCCACCAGACACTGCCCATGTCACAGAGGCCTTGGGGCAGCCTCCAGCAGCACAGGACAATGTCCTTGAGCTGGGAGGGGTTAATCCATCCCTGTGAGGAACAGATGTGCACTGCCCCAAACACCTTAGGGAACTTTTTAACCTTTTGTTCCTTGTTTTGCATGGTAATTCCAGAACCAGAACTTTGGACCTGATTGCCAATTTCTGTCTGTTTAATGAGCTTGCTGTATCATAAAGCTTTTAATCTATGCTTTAGAAAAGCTAAAAGCTGCTTAAATTATATTACAATTTCACCATCTTAAAAGTATTATAACTACTGCTGTCCTTTGATTTGTTTCCATTTTATTTCTATTATCTTGCAGCATCTTTTATCCAAATTCTTCTTTCTTATAAATCTTGTAAGTAGGAACCAGTAGCTTTTCCTTAATTGCAGTCATGCTTTTCTTTTCCCATCACCTCATCTTTTCTTTGGCTCCCATCCTCATCGTCTCTTGTAGCTTTTGCACTTTTACTTGACTAAGAGCCGTAATTTTTTTTGGTGTGTGTGGTTTTGAATGGGGAGGATTGTTGGCAAAAGCAAATTAATCTGCCTGAATCAGTCCCATCTTTTCTGTCCTTCAGTCTGTAATCATGCCATGACTTCCAGGACTTTGCACTAACCATGGTTTTGTTTTGGTTTTTGTTTTGGTTTGGTTTTTTTTTTACTTAAAGCTTATTTTCCAGACCTAGTGTTTGATTTGTATGCATTTGCATGTAGTGT
>VWZE01005331.1:43074-87895 GCA_013396675.1 Eubucco bourcierii
TCCAACTACAATATATTGCTGGATAGCTTTTTTAGGACAAAAAAAGGCTCATGGGAAGATGCATAAAGATTTGTGCTTATTTGCTGCTTCTGTCATGAAAATTTGTATTTGCTACAGCAGGTGAAAGAAGTAATTTAAACACAACAAATTTGAGCATGAGGATGTTTCCTTAAATGACAACAAAACCCCAAACTGGACAGAAAACCCACCAAAAAAACATCAAAACAACCAAAAACCAAACCAACAAACAAAAGTGTGTGTGTGGGGGGAACCCCCAGGTAACCAAACCCAAAAGAATCCAAACTCTCCCCCAAGGCCCCGACCAAGGCCTCCCCCCAAGAGCCCTCATCCATCAGTTAACAACTCTGCCACCTGCTGCAGTGCTCGTGGGCCTCTGTCTGTGAACCTGATTGTGAACCTGATGCTCCCTGCTGCCGGCAGAGCTCCATGGGTGCAATCCTGCTAGGAGCACACATTGCCTGTTGCTTGGGTCTGTAGCTTAGAGCTTACAAATCAGTGTAGTCTTAGCTGGAAATAAGGAGTTTGCTCTTTCCTCCATTAGTAATCCAAGAGTGAGCTTGTCTAAGGGAAACAACCAAACCCAAGGGGAGCAATCCCCCTCCACTGAGAGCAGGAGAGGCTTTTTGGCTGACATCCCAGGCTGCCCAGGGAGTCCCCATCCCTGGAGGTGTTCAAGGAACCTGTGGCCATGGCATTTTGGGTGTGGTTTAGTGGCCACGGTGGTGTTGGAGTGGTGGTTGGGCTCAGTGATCTTAGAGACCTTTTCCAACACAAACAGTTGCATGATTCTGTGAAAGGATGAAGCTGGAAAGCAAGTAGCATCCTGTGCTCTTGGTGCTGCTGTGTGAGGGGAGAGCAGGAAGCTCTGCAGAAAGAATTTAACTAACCCGAACTGGGAGAAGCATCCTGCAGGGAGGCAGCACAAAGCTCAGCAACCACATACTATTTTGGCAAGAGCAGGCTCCCCAGAGGCCTTTGTGAGCACACTGTGGGGTAGGGAGGGCGAGAGGATGGCTGCTGGGTGGAAGCTGCCTGACCCGAGCTGTGTTTACAGTCTCAGCAGATGGGGACCAAACTGGGCAGTGGGTTTTGGCAAACTTCTCTTTCTGACAGGGGGCCTCAGAAGTTTTCGTTACTGTTTTTTACTAAGTGTGTTCATACCAACAAAATGGGATCAGAGCAGCTGGTGTGCAGAGTGTAAGGGGGGAGTGGGACAGTTGAAAACGGAGCACTTGCTTGGAGCTTGCAGTCCTGGCACTGTGCAAGTGGTTCCTTGGTTCCTCAGGTGCACTTCTCTAGAGATGGGAGCTAGGGGAAGTGCTGGGTCCAGTTCTGATGCCCCCACCACAAGAAGGGCATAGAGCTGCTGGAGAGGGCCCAGAGGAGGCCATGAAGATGCTCAGAGGGCTGGAGAATCTCCCC
This sequence comes from Eubucco bourcierii, assembly GCA_013396675.1. Taxonomy (NCBI): domain Eukaryota; kingdom Metazoa; phylum Chordata; class Aves; order Piciformes; family Ramphastidae; genus Eubucco; species Eubucco bourcierii. The sequence continues at coordinate 44,518 of VWZE01005331.1, forward strand.
TGTGGGAACAGGCTGAGGGAGCTGAGGCTTTTGAGCATGGGGAAGAGAAGGCTCCAGGGAGACCTTAGAGCAACCTTCCAGTGCCCAAGGGGAATCCAGGAGAGCTGGTGAGAGACTTTGGACAAGGGCTGGGATTGCCAGGACGAGGGACAATGGCTTTGAGCTGGGAGAGGGGAGAGTGAGAGTGGAGAAGAGGACGAGATTGTTGAGTGTGAGGGTGGGGAGAGCCTGGCACAGGTTGCCCAGGGAGCTTGTGGATTCCCGCTCCCTGGAGTTGTTCAAGGTCAGGCTGGATGAGGCCTTGAGCAAGCTGTGCTGGTGGGAGGTGTCCCTGCCCATGGCAGAGGGTTGGAACTGGATGATCTTGAAGATGCCTTCCAACCCAACCCATTCCATGAACCCACGAGTCTGTGAAGATCCTTGTCCCCCAGGCAGGGCAGGAAGCTGAGACTGCACACAAGTGTCTTTTTCCAGCAGGCAATTGGGACAGGCTCTAGAACACGAAGGTCACTTCTTGCCATGCTGATGGAGGAGGATGTGACACCCACACATTTCTAAAAGAGGCACGGACTCAATCGTAGTGACCCCAGAGCTTCATGATGACTGCTAAATTTGACTTGATCTTTGTGTCCAGGGTCCCATGAGCCGGCTGTATCCCCTGCCCCCCACCCTGAGACGCTGCCTTCTCTCTTCCCAGCCATAGCGACTCAGGCGAGTGTGGAGTTCCGCCGCAAGGGCTCGCAGCTCTCCACCGACACCATGGCCTCGGCCCCCGGCTGCGACGCCGCCGACTTCCCGGACAACTATGAGGCGGGCAGGGCGGAGGCGTGCGGGACGCTCTGCAGGATCTTTTGTAGCAAGAAGACTGGGGAGGAGATCTTGCCAGCTTACCTGTCCCGGTACTGACCACTGCTGCTTCGTGGTGCAGAGCCTTCTGCTGCTGCTGCCAACCCCCAGCCCTGCCTGGCAGTGGTTGCCGTGCAGATTCTCACCAAGCTGCTTTTCCTTCCAGTTGAAGGGAGACCTTTAAAATGTCTCCTGGCTGCAAGGAGCTGTGTCTTTTTGATACTTTCTTTTTGCCTTTTGTGTCCTTGGGGTGGTTTTGTTTTTGTTTTTAACTTGTCACTGAACATTGTTAGGTGGGAAAAGTCACCTGCAGCCAGGAGGCTTTGCCTGGGCAGACTCTTACGCTGCCTAACACCACAGCACCAGGCTGGAATATGGTGGTGGTGGTTTGGGCTTTTTCCTCTGGAAGTGTACTCCATGATTTCAGAGAGCTGTGTTCTGCCCTCCAGCTGTGTTTGCATTTGGCCAGAAGAAGGCAATCTTGCCTCTTCCGGTGCTCCTTTCTCCCCAGAGTTCTGTTAAGAGCAGTAGCAAAGGCTGCAGGCAGAGGATCAACCTGAAATCATGACTCTCTCAGACTGGTCAGATACATTTGTCCCAGATGGCATCAAAACTTCGTGGGAGACTGAAGTGTTGGATTTGTTGCATGTTGTATCTGGACAGTTTGTTTCTCTTACCCAGCAGTGAGGTTCTTCCCTGTGTGGAAACCTTGGGGGAAAAAACCAAACTCAAGAGGATACAGTAAAGAGGGTAGAAAAGGTCTCTGAAATAAACTGTGAGAGAAACTCAGCACAGGCTCATGGCCTCTGCCCCCTTGCATTTCCATCTGAACTGATCATTATGGTTGTGTTTGGTCTCATTTTCCACAGCCCTGGTCAGTCTGTCCTGTCCTGCTCCCCACCCTGAGAGAGTTCACCTTTTTCTTGTCTTGGGAGTTAGTCAAGGTCTTGCTCCATGCTTACGTGGGGGCAGTAGTGTCGGTGTGTGTGATCCAAGCACTGTGAATCCGCTGTGAGCTGCCAGGACCTTTGTGGCTGAGCAGTTGGGTTTGTCTCTGCTGAGGTACCTTGAAGGGAATGCTCATGTAAACATTTTCTAGCCCTGATTTGGAAACTTACTCTGTTTTCTGTAGAAAGATCAAATAGTGGCTGCAGGTTCTTGGGATGCTGATGCTTTTGATGTGCAAATAATGTAATCTTATCTTTCTTTGTCAGATTTTACATGCTTTTAATTCAGGGTTTGCAGATAGCAGACTTCGTTTGTCACCCTGTGCTTGCCAGTGTCATTCTGAACTCCCCTCCTCTGTTCTGCTGTGACCTGAAGGGAATTGATGTGGTGGTTCCCTACTTCATTTCGGCTCTGGAAACTATTCTACCTGACAGGTAAAGTGCTCTTTCCGTGCAAACAGCAGCAGTGTGGGCAGGAGTTTCTGTCATCCTTCAGTAGTTCCCACTGCAGGAATTCTGTTCTGTGGGCCCCAGAGTGTAGCTGTGTTTGATGATGACCACAAAGACACTTCATAAGCTCTGACTTTCAATGTCATTGAGTGCAGCTTTCCTTCAAGCATTAACAGTATTTGTTTCCAGTGTGTGAGTTGTCTGCATAGTCGCTGGTGGACAGCAGTGTCTGCAGCAGTAGGGAAGAGGAGAGGCTCCCCTCACACAGACTGAAAGCCCACTGAATTTGGAGTGAATTTGACAGGATATTTATCAGTGGCTTTTGTGGTGAATTCATTAGAAAGTGACCTTACACATCATGAAATAGAAGAACTAATCATTGACGCTGCTGAAGGTGGAGTTGTTTCTTAAACCAAGAGATAGAACCTGAAAGTGGCCTACAAGAAGGCTGGGGAGGGACTTTGGACAAGGGCTTGTAGTGCCAGGACAAGAGACAATGGCTTTGAGCTGGCAGAGGGGAGAGTGAGAGTGGAGATGAGGAAGAAATTGTTGAGAGTGAGGGTGGGGAGAGCCTGGCACAGGCTGCACAGGGAGGCTGTGGATGTGCCCTCTCTGGAGGTGTTCAAGGCCAGGCTGGCTGAGGCCTGTGCTGGTGGGAGGTGTCCCTGCCCATGGCAGGGGTTCTATGCACAGTGTGCATCAGGCTGCTCTGTGAGGTCTGGTGCTGCTGGGTGGCTTTGAGCTTCACTAAACCAGCAAAGGCTCATGACTGAAGCCCCTGCTTTGAGGATGCAGCCTGTGAGCAGTGCTCTCATCAGCTCATTGCTGTTACATGGGGTACAGAATCCTTAGCAAGTGGTGGGTCCTGCGTGAGCTCCTTGTGCTGTTGCTGTAGTTTAAAATAAAGGAAGAATCCTGCTCCTAGAAACAGCCTGCACTGTGCTGCAGGTCAGACAGGACACTGGGTGGCTGTGGGCTTAGTTTTAGCATAATGAAATGTGGCTCCAAATCCCTGTGCAAAGTGTATTAACTGCTTGGTGCTTTGATTTGCAGAGAACTGTCCAAGTTTAAAATCTATGTAAACCCCACAGAGCTGAGAAGAGCCTCGATTAACATCTTGCTGTCTCTGTTGCCTCTCCCTCATCACTTTGGAACAGTAAAGTCTGAGGTAGTAAATGACCACTTTGCTTGGCAATTCCATTTCTGTTTTGCTGGTTGTTTTGGAGGGATTTGGATGACTTGTGGGTTGTACCTGGTGCTTTGTTTAGCACTGGAGCTCTTACAGAAAGTCTGTAAAGGGGAGGTGCAGCAGTGTGAGCTGTACCTTCACTTCAGAAACTAAGAGCACGGTGTGATCTGGGGCTGATGCTGAAAAAAACCTTTTTCCTTCAGGTTGTCCTGGAAGGGAAGTTCAGCAATGATGACAGCTGCATTTATGATAAGCCAGTAACCTTCCTTTCCTTGAAGCTGAGGCTTGTCAACATACTGATAGGAGCTCTGCAAACGGAAACGGATCCCAACAACACTCAAATGATACTGGGTCAGTGTCCTGGAACAGTGTGGGGTATTGGTACTGTGTTGCTTTGCAAGAAGAGAGGTGGCACTCCTGAGGGGTTGTCACCTGTGTAAAGCCTCGCATTAGAGCACTTAGAGCTTGAGCTTTTCTGGTGCAGTGTTTCAGGCACTGATGGAAAGCACAGCACAGAAAGTGAGAGGCTGTGGATGACTCCCAGGTAGAGAGGAATTTGATGTTTCTCACAACATATTATGGACTGACCTCTTGCTTTAGGAAACTGGGTTCAGGTTTTAGTCAAAGCAATTGTTAATTTTCTCTGCAAAGCCACAGACTCTCCATGGTGCAAAATCCTTAAAGGTAACCGCAGGTTTTAGATGTAGCACAGTTTGATGGCAGGAAAGAAGGCTGCAAGGGTGATCCAAGGGCTGCAGCACCTCTACTGTGAGGATAGGCAGAGGGAGCTGAGGGTGTTCAGTCTGGAGAAGAGAAGACTCCCCCGGGACTTTAGAGCTGCCTTCCAGTTCCTGGGGGGATCATCCAGGAAGACTGTAGAGGGACTTCTCATGAGGGTGTCTAGAGACAGGCCAAGGGGAGATGGTTTGAAGCTGAGGCAGAACAGGGTTAGACTGGAACTGAGGGAGAAGTTCACAGAATCATAGAATCAACCAGGTTGGAAGAGAGCTCCAAGCTCACCCAGCCCAACCTATCCCCCAGCCTCAGCCAATCAACCAGACCATGGCACTAAGTGCCCCATCCAGGCTTGTCTTGCACACTTCCAGGGCTGGCAACTCCACCACCTCCCTGGGCAGCCCATTCCAATGCCAATCACTCTCTCTGTGAACTTCTTCAGTACAGGGGTGGTGATACTCTGGAACAGGCTGCCCAGAGAGGTTGTGGATGTCCCCTTCTTGAGGGTGTTTAAGGCCAGGATGGATGAGGCCTTGGGTAAGTAACCAAGTGTACTTGAGAGGTGTCCCTGCCCATGGCCAGGGGGGCTGGGAATGGATCATCCCTGAGGTCCCTTCCAACCTGAGCCGTTCTGTGAGTCTATGAAAAGGAAGAGTTGCAGCCCCTTGGTGAACCCAAAATGCCTCTGAAGTGAGGGATTTGAAACCCTGTGTCCAAAGCATTTTTCAGGAAAGCACTCTGCCCGCTCTCATCTGCTGCAGCTGGCTGAGCCTCAAGCAGCTCCAGTGGCTGCTAAAACTCTTTAGATAGTTCTGGCCATGCTGTGTGTTAGACCTCCAGTGCTGCTTTGTCAACCTTAGTGACTGCCCTCCGGCAGTCTTGGGTGACCTCCTTGTGCCTGGTTGTGCAGGTGCGATGCTGAACATCGTCCAGGACTCGGCGCTGCTGGAAGCCATTGGCTGTCAGCTGGAAACGGTGAGTCCAGCTCAGGCATCCTCGGCTGCTTGAGCAGCATCCTGAGGGGTGGGCAGCGTTTTGCCTGTGTCTGAGAGCATGCTCTGGTGTAGGGACTTGGACTTAGAGAAGTTCAACCACCACTTTGCTTCTGCAGAACGGTGGTGAGAGCCACCTGCTGAAGAGCCACAGCCGCACCAACAGCGGCATCAGCACCGTGAGCGGCGGCAGCACCGAGTCCACCACGCCAGACAGCGAGAGGCCAGCACAGGCCCTGCTCAGGGACTATGGTAAGGACAGCTCTAGACAAAGTCTGCCCTGCTGTGTCAGGTGGGCTGGGCTCAGACATGGCTGTGGGGTGGAGAGCCCCTTGGTCACTGCCAGCTTGTGCTCGGATGTGCCCTTGTGGCTGTGAGGGTTTAAAGTCCCTCAGAGGCTCTGCTCATAAAGCAGGGAGGAAGAGCTTAGGAAAAAGGTGTCTGCAGCTGCTCTGTGGTTTCAAGAGGCAAAGCTGTCACAAACAAGAATCACAGGATTGGTTTGGGCTGGAGTAGCCCTCCAAGATCATCCAGTCCAGCAGCAACCCAACACACCATGGCCACCAAACCCTGTCCCCAAAGGCCATGACCACACAGTTCTGGAACACCTCCAGGGATGAGGACTCCACCACCTCCCTGGGCAGCCTGTCCCAATCCCTGACCACTTTTACAGGAAAGAAATCTTTCCAAATATCCAACCCAAATCTCACTTGGTGCACCTCGAGGCCTTTCTCTCTTGTCCTATCACTTGTTCCTTGGGTGAGAAGACCAACCCCAACCTGGCTGCAGCCTCCCCTCAGGGACATGTGGAGAACCATGAGGTCTCTCCTCAGCCACCTCCTTTGCAGACTGAACATCCCCAGGTTCCTCAGCTGCTCCTCCCCAGCCCTGTTCTCCAGACCCTTCCCCAGCTTTGTTGCCCTTCTCTGGACCAGCTCCAGCCCCTAATGTCATTCTGGGAGTGAGGGACCCAAACCTGAAACCAGGATTTGAGGTGTGGCCTCACTAGTGCCCAGTCCAGAGGGACATTGGCACTGCCCTGCTCCTGCTGTCCACACCAGTCCTGATCCAGGCCAGGATGCTTGTAGACAGTAGAAAGGTTAAATAAGATAAACCTGTTGGAGTGCTCATCTGGAGTACTTTCTGGGATGTAGTTATCTTCTCCAGCTCCAGCTTGGATAGGGGAAAATGACAGTTTCTTCCCTTGCTGAAATCAATCCCCAGGTGCACGATGAGTATTAGGACTTGGAGCACCTCTGCTATGGGTCCCACAAGTGTCAGCTGGTCCATTTTGGTGGCATTCCAAATGCTTACCTGGCACTTGCAGCACCTTTCCTTAAACTTCATTTAAAGTGCATTTGAGGGACTCCTGTTTTTACAGAGGAAGGGAACTGAGTGCTTGTGATGTGTCATTTGCCATAACAAGAGGATTTAGTCATTAACTGCAGTTTGCTTTGTCTTGTACTGTGCCTTTTTGAGTCTCTGTAATAAAATCCATCTACTCCTGTAGCTGGCTGAGTGTTGAGATCCTGCAGTTCCATTTGCTGCTTTAGCTGCTGCTGTCCAAGTGACACTGAGGACAGCTCACCTCTGGTCTATTGCAGCAGGGGTTGGCAATTCTGCTCTCACCAACCAAACACCCGTGGGAGTTTTCTCTAGGTCTGTGACTAAGGAAAGAAGGGAGACTGGCAGGAAAGATTTTAGTGTTCTGGGGATCCAGAGGAACGTGTTGGTGCTTTCCCTGCAGGACTGACTGGCTTGGAATGATGAAAGTGGTCGTTTTCAGCACACACTCTCATGGGTGTTCATTGACAAGTGCTGGGGAAAATACCCAGTTAGGAGGCATTCTTAAATATTGGACTGACCTGGGCTTTAAACCATGACATCACTGGAAATATATGTTAATAATACATCAATTTTATTGGATTTTTAACATTTCCTGTGTACAGAAGGTAAGGCTGTGAGAAATGTATGAGAAAGATTTCTGTTTATGCTTCAAGCAAAAGAAAATTTGGAGCAAGGTGGTCTGGGTTTTCTGCTGCACTCTAGCAAAGAGTGGAATCTGCTCCTGGTATAACACTGCCCTTAGCTCTTGAGTGCAGATGTGGTGATATCTGCTTTGGGAAGGCTGTACCTTAGCTGCTGCAGCTCTCCTGTCTCTCCATAGCCAGACACTTAGGTCTGTTTCTGAGATCAATTTGCCTCCTTCAGTCCTAACATGGTATTGGTGTTCCTGAGGTTTTGAAGTGAGAACAAGTGATGCTAAAAACATTTTCTGTCTTTAACTTTGAGCTAGAGGTTCAGTGAAAATTAAAGTCTGGGAGTAATTACCCCTTTGTTCTGCAAGAATGATTCATTGCCTGTGTTTAGCTAGTACAGCTTTTGCTAAATGCCAGGCATGGAAAGGATGGGCAGAATGGTGGCTTCTGACACAGCTCTGTGAAGTTCCTGCACTCCCAGTTTGTTATTGATGCCCAGCAATACCTGCACTAAAGTCGGATGTGCTTCGCCAATGCCTGTTTGTTTTCCCAAGGCCACAGGACATAGCTGAAGTCCAGCAGCAAACAGCAGTAAGCCTGAGGCTGGCTGTTGTGCTGCTGCAGTGCAACAGGGGGCTGGGATTGTCCCGATGTCCTGTGCAAGAAGTCAACCTGACTCTGTGTGTGCAGCGTCTGCTGGTGCCTGTGCAGAAGGGCCCAGCCCCGCCTGTGGCCCCCGGGCTGTGCACAGTTAGATCTGATGTGTGTATTGTGGCTGCTTTGGCTCCTGCTGTGCTTTGCTGGTTGTCACTAACCCGTGGTTGTTTTCCCTCCCCGTGGTGTGCTCTGGGGGTTATATCCTAGCTCTTCATACAGATACAGCTGCTGGCCTGCTGATCCGCAGCATTCACCTGGTCACCCAGAGACTCAACTCGCAGTGGAGGCAGGACATGAGTATCTCCCTGGCTGCATTAGAGCTGCTGTCTGGACTGGCAAAGGTGAGAGAGGTGAAGTTTTGTGGGCTCTGCCCTCTGCTCAAAGGGTGACCGTGGTCCTGTGTAGGTGAAAGTCACACCCCCAACCAGATGTCTGTGTCTGAGTTAGTCCACACATGTTCACAGGACATCAGGGGTTGGAAGGAGGCTCCAAAGGTCGTTGAGTCCAAGCCCCCTGCCACGGCAGGGCCACCAAGGGCAGGTCACACAGGAGCACATCCAGGTGGGTTTTGAAAGTCTCTGGAGAAGAAGACTCCATCACCATTCTGGGCTGCTCCAGGCCTCCATCACCTCACAGTGACAGAGTTTCCCCTCCTGTTCCTTAGGCATCTCCTCTGCTCCAGCCTGCCCCCAGGGCCCTTTGGCCATCCCTGAGCAGAGCCTGGCTGTGTCCTGCCGACACTGCCCTGCACAGCTTCCTGAGCAGTGGCTCTGGCTGGGCAGACAGAGCAGCACCACTGCTGTGCCACACCTCCTCGTGTCAGTGCTCCAGTAGTGTGTGCTCTGGCAGTGCTTGAGGGCTGGCAGGGAAGCTCAGGTGGCTTCTTCAGATAGATGTGGCTGTGCTGTAGGATTCTGGCTGGATCCTAACCTTTCTTAGGGATTCTCATGTGTCTGTCTTTGGGTTTTGTTTGGTTTACACCACAGGGGCTGCATCTGTCATACCGAGTTGCACAGTTGAAAAACTCCATCTGCTAAGCTTCCAGTGGCAATCTGGGGGCTTGGGCCCATAGTTCCCACCCCCAGGGTGAACATTCCACCTAGTGTGGCTTGGCTGTGTTCAGTGTGTGACCAGATGGAGGAAGAAGAGGCTTTGTGGCTGTTGGTTGGCAGATTGCATATATGCCAGGGTATTAAACAGCATCATTGCCCTTTCTGCAGGTGTTGTCCCTGCTTTTCCTTTTCATCCTCTCGTCTTGGAAATAGTTTTCTGGGCTTAGAAAGTGGCAGAAGGTTTCTAGCATGAAGGTGTCACCTTCTTTAGAGCTTTATCAGCACACAGCTCCTTGATTCAAGAGCAGATAACTTGGCTAAAGAGGGGAGGGGACTTTTATTGTTGAGAAGCAAAATGCCCTCTTCTGCTTCAGAGCTCTTGTTCCCAGGGCTGGACTTTATGATGCTTGCTAAGCTGAAGTCCACAGTGGTTTAGTACAGCCACAATGACCTGGCTTGGCAGTTCAGCACATGCTGTCACATTCCCCCAGGAGCTTGACAGATCTCTTTGAAGTGTGCATCTCAGGCAGTTTTGGAGTCTGGAGTCAGCACTGAGCCATGCTGGGCTGGGTGTTTGGTTTACTTCTGCAGCAGTGTGAGCTGAAGGATCCACTGAGAAAGGTTCTTCAGTGAGTTAAGAGGAGTTGTTTGGTCTCAGCATCCTATGCAACCAGGGCTTCTGACAGCTTGTGTGGTTAGGCCAGGGTTTGATTCTGGGGTAGTTTTTGTTGGGGTTTTGTTTTGTTCTTTCTTGGCTTGCAGTGAGATGGGGATAAGAAAATAGATTTTATTTTCAGGTGCCTCCTGAGGCTAGTAGTAAATGTTGGAATCTTTGTGTAATTTTTGTGCAACTAAAGTCATTCCTCTGGGGTCTGCTTGCTGTATGTACCCTTTGTCACAAAGAGGGTGTGAGGAGACCACCCCTTGCTGCAGAACAGCAGAGTGGAGGATCTGTTCTGCTGTGCCTCCAGAGGTGACAGTTCCCAAAGCTCTTCTCAGGTTAGGGTCTGACCTGTCTCATGTCTCTTCAGCACCAGGCTGTGGGTGGCACTTGGTAAATTAGAGAATCCTGTTTCCTGCAGGAGTGCTGATTCCCCAACCTGCTTGCCAGAAGCTCATCTTGAGAGTGCTGCTTCTGTCTTAGGGCTCTTAATTGTCACCCTTCCCCCTCCCCACCCCCCTGGAGTACAGCTCCCAGGCTCAGGTGTTGTCACCTGCAAGACCATCTGCCTTGCTGCATGGATAAGAGAAAGGAAAGCTTTGTGTGTCATGGGCTGATGCTGCAGAGCAGAACACCCCAGGTTTGACTTGGCTGCTCCTGTGTCAGCTCCCAGGCTGGAGAAAAGGGAGAAGAGCAATGCAGTTCTTGGGTCAGTTCTCACCTCTGCACAAGGCTCATTGCTGGCCCTCATGCTGGAACCTCACTCCCTTGAAGCTGAGAGGCTTCTGCAGTGGGTTTTGGGGCACTTTGCCAATCTGCTAAGGAGGAGTTTTCTGGTGCCTTTTTTGCTGGTGGGAGTCCCTGTGCTGAAAAAATGTCAAGTGGAAAGCTCTGAGCAGAAGGAAGCCCTGTGGAAGGGAGAGTTGGCAGTGAGGAGGTTCTCAAGGTGTTGCTGTAGCTGAAGAGGAGAGATATTTGCTGAAACCTTCTGTTTGAAATACTAATTTCTTCAGCTTGCAATTAATTTCTTATCAAAGCATTGTGGAACCACTGTTGCTGTTGGAGCCAGGTGTGCAGTGTGGTGGCAGCTCTGTGCAGCATTGCTGTCAAGTTTCAATATCCATCACCGTTGGATCACAGAATGACAGAGTGGTAGGGGTTGTAAAGGGCCTCTGGAGATGATTCAGTCCAACCCCTCTGCAGGGCAGGTCACCCACAGCAGGGTGCACAGGATGGTGTCCAGCTGGGTCTGCAATAACTCCAGAGATGGAGACTCCACCTCCTCTCTGGGCAGCCTGCTCCAGTCCTCCACAACCCTCGAGGTTAAGCAAGTTCCTTCCGAAGTTTGGGTGGAGCTTGCCCTGTTGCGGTGCCTGTTACCCCTCCTGCTGTCCCTGGGCACCGCTGAGGAAGATCTGCCCAGCTGCAGCTGTTGAGCTGCAGGCACAAGAGCCCGGCCTGTCCCAGCAGTGCATTAATGCCCTTCCCAAAGGCTCTGCTGCGTAGGAGCTGACGGTTGGCTGTTGGCTGTGGCAGGTGCGGGTGTCGGTGGAGTGCGCGGACCGGCAGCGAGCCATCAGCTCCGTCTGCAGCTACATCGTGTACCAGTGCAGCCGCCCGGCGCCGCTGCACTCCCGCGACCTGCACTCCATGATCGTCGCTGCCTTCCAGTGCCTCTGCGTCTGGCTCACCGAGCACCCTGACATGCTGGACGAGAAGGTGAGAGCCTGGGCACTGCGCCCCCCTGCTCTGCATGCTCACTGCTCTCTGCCTGCCAGCATCGGTTTCGCCGCTGGGGTGATGTGGGGGGAGTAGCTGGACAGGAGCCAGCAGTGGGCACTGGCACCACAGAAGGGCAAGGGCAGCTTGGGCTGCCTCCAAAGCAGCATGGGCAGAGATGGTGAGAGGGGATCCTGCCCCTCTGCTCTGGGGAGACCTCACCTGCAGGGCTGGGGACAGCTCTGGGTTTCAAGCATGCTGGGGATATCCCAACATGTTTCAGTGCAAACCAGTTCTGAAATTTAATTCCTGAATTCACCAAGGATGGTTTTTACTTGAAAATACCTTTCATAGTTCTGAGAAAGTCTTGGTCTTTGTGAAAGTGGAAAAGGAGAGAGAGGGGAAACAGCTGAAAAGACAGAGTCTGGAAAGAGCAATGTGGCAGTAACAGTGTGCACATAGCACAGCTGCCTGCTGCAGGCAGGCTTTGCTCAGCCACATCTCCACTAAGAGCCACATCTCATTTCTCAGCCCTAGCCTGACCAAAGTGTGTTCCAGGCTTAGCACAGCCCCTCTGCTGCTGACACTCACAATTGTGATTTGCTTCACCAAGAAACAAGCTTTCTAGAAACCAGCAAAGCATCAGTCAGCCCAGGCTGTGTGGTGTGGCTGCACAGTGGAGGGAGGGCATCCTGCCTGGCCTGCATCGACAGCAGGGCAGGGAGGGGATCCTGCCCCTCTGCTCTGCTGAGACCCCACCTGCAACACTGCCTCTGATTCTGGACCCCTCAACACACAAAGGACCTGGAGCTGCTGCAGAGGGTCCAGAGGAGGCCATGAAGATTCTGAGAGGGCTGGAGAACCTCTGCTCTGAGGACAGACTGGGAGAGTTGGGACTGTACAGCCTGGAGAAGAGAAGGCTCCAGGGAGACCTTAGAGCTGCAGTTCAGTATCTGAAGGGGACCCGCAGACAGGCTGAGGAGAGACTGTTCAGAAGGGCCTGTGGGGATAGGCTGAGGGCAGTGGTTTGGAACTGGAGCAGGGGAGGTTTAGGTTGGACATCATGAGGAAGTTCTGCACACTGGCACAGGCTGCCCAGGGCTGTGGTTGAGGCCCTATCTCTGCAGGCATTCAAGATCAGCCTGGATGTGGCTCTGAATAGCCTGCTCTAGTTGAAAGTGTCCCTACTGCCTGCATAGGGGTTGGACAAGATGACCTTGGAGGGTCCCTTCCAACCCAATGCCATCTGTGGAAGCTGTTGGCAATTGAAAGATTTGGGAAGGGATTTTTTGCCATTTCCCAGATTATTTTATTCTTAATATCCTTAGAACTTAATTAGCAGCTCTGCAGAGAGGCTCCAGAGTGCTCAATTTGTTCTCTCTTGGAATACATTTCCATGTTTTGGGTTGCACTCTTAACAGCCCTCTGGGCAGCCCTGTACCTGTGCCATGAGATACTCTGTGTGCACTCAGGCAGAGCACTTTTATCCTTAGCATACAAACATGAGCAAGCATCTATAGATGGAGCAAACACCCTTCCTGCAGCCCAGGTGAGTTCATCCTACACTGTCAGAACCATCTCCCACCTTCATCTCTGAGCTCACCTTGCCAGCAGTCCTTTATTTTCATCCCTGGTGTATTGCTGTTTCACTGAGCTCTTGGAGACATTGGTCAGGGTTCTCCTGCCTTAGGCTGCTTCCTCTTCTGTTTTAGGACTGTTTGAAAGAGGTGCTGGAGATTGTGGAGCTGGGCATTTCAGGAAGTAAATCCAAACACAGTGAGCAAGAGGTCAAGTACAAAGGAGACAAAGAGCCAAACCCTGCATCCATGAGAGTGAAGGATGCTGCTGAAGCTACACTAACGTGGTAAGTGCTTTGTCAGAGGGACACTTGAAAAGCCAACCAGAAGCTCCCTCCTGTGCCCTGCCTTAGCTGTTGCCCCGCTCCCAGCACAGGTGTTCCACAGAGAAGATTGCTGTGGTTGCTGTCTTCCCCTCCTGCACATCGTCTCCCTTGGAGATCAAAGCCCCAGCTCTCCTGCAGCCCCTGCCAGCCCTCTCTGCAGACACCCAGTGATCCTCTTGTCTTTCCACTATCCCTGCTCCCAGCCTGACAAGATGTGCCACTGGATGGGAAACTGTCCCGTGTGTAACACAGCAGGGCACTGCCCACGCAGAAGCTGTGAGCTGGTGCAGGATGGAGTGTCCTGCCCACAGCACTGGCCTTGGTTTGGGAGGTTCTGCTTGAAATGCAGCAGGAAATAATGTGGGGGCTGGGGAGGGGAAAGCTGAGATGTGCTCCAGAGAAGGCCCTTTGTTCCAGGATGAGCAGTGTGGCAGGTGAGGATGGCTAGGATAAATGTTTTGCAGCGGGCAATAGCTGCTTGCTGTTGTGCTCTGCTTTGCAATCAGTGTTAGCAAAACCAAGGGAATCCAACTGCCCCTTAGAACTTGTAGACAAACCTTGATTGTTGCCCAAGAGTGCCTGTCCCCATTTAGAGAGGTGAAACCACCTGTCCTGAGAATGAAGTGGAAAAGTGTGGGGGGAGGTCAAGTGGTATTAGGCAGTAAAGTCCTGAACTTGACCATACAATCTCCAGTCTGACACTGGGTGACTCATTGCTGGCCTCTGCCATAGCAGATTTTCATTTCTGATAGTGTTGGGTAGGTCCTGCACAACTTCTGATGACTTGAATCAGTATTTCTAGGAGCACCACACCTGCAGGCCTGAGGTCAATGGCATTGGACCACACCTGCAGGCTTTCAACCAGGGAAGGTTCATCTGTGGTAGTTCTGCTGATGTGATCCTGAGTCTGAGAGGGTTTTCAGTTAGTGCCATTTGTATTTGAAGTACCCAAAAGGGGCCTACAAGGAAGCTAGGAAAGGACTTTTGACAAGGGCTTGTAGTGCTAGAACAAGAGTCAATGGGTTGAACGATGAGGAAGGCAGATTTAGACTGGATATGAGGGAGGAATTCTCTACAGTGAGGGTACACAGGTTGCTCAGGCAGGCTGTGGATGTCCCCTGCCTGGAGGTGTTCAAGGCCAGGTTGGATGAGGCCTTGAGCAACCTGGGCTAGTGGGAAGTGTCCCTGCCCATGGCAGGGGGTTGGAACTGATTGAGCTCTCAGGTCACTTCCAACCCAGTCCTTTCTATGAACTGTAACTGGTGCATCTGCTGTGGCTGCCCTGCTTGGTGCTGTGAAGAGTGGCTTAGGATGGGGGTCTCCAGGCATGCATAATCTATGGAAGGAGCAGATTTTCACCCCTGATAAGAAGAAGCTCGTTCTGTGAGCAGAGTCCCATGCTTTGTAGTTGTCTTGTGGGTTGTTCTGCAGTCCCTGGTTCTGTTTGGAAAGGAGCTGATGGGAGGGGGCAGGCCTGGGGAATGGTGACATCAGGGTGTGAAGGGAGAACGTGGGCAGAGGTCTGTGCTTGGCTGGAACAGTTCATTGCCTTCTGAACTCTGACCTGTCTCTTCCCTTGCAGCATTATGCAGTTGCTTGGAGCCTTCCCTTCCCCCAGTGGCCCTGCCTCCCCCTGCAGCCTGGTGAACGAGGCCACGCTGATCAGGTACTCGCGGCTGCCCACCGTCAACAGGCACAGCTTCCGCTACTTCGTCCTGGACAACAGCGTCATCCTGGCCATGCTGGAGCAGCCCCTGGGCAACGAGCAGAGTGAGTGCAGCCTCCCCCTTCCTCTGCTCCCAGCTCTGCCTTCAGCTGCAGAGCCAAGTGTCACAGGTCAGGGCCCTTGTTGTGTGGCTGCGCAGTGGAGCGGTGCTCTGGGCTAAGGTGCTGGCAGTGGCTGCCCTGCTGCCGATAGTCAGACGTGTGTCAGCCTGTCCAAATGCTCCAGGAGCTCACAGAATCACAGAGTGCACTGGGTTGGAAGGGATCCCTAGAGGTCATCTGCTCCAACCCCCTGCAGTGAGCAGGGACCTCTGCAGCTGGGGTTGCTCAGGGCCTCATCAAGCGTGATCTTGAATGTCTCCAGGGATGGGGCTTCCACTACCTCCCTGGACAACCAGGGTTGTTCCACCACCCTCACAGCAACGAACTTTTTCCTAATGTCCAGAGGACTCACTGCTTCCTAATGTGCAGTTGTCTTTCCCCAAAGCTGACCAGATTGTTGCAGCTGAGTGCCATGGAAATTCTTGCTGCTGGACAGAAGTGCTCAAGTTCCCTTTCAGCGTGGTGCTCATCAAAGGGTAGAAATAAGAGACGTACAGCAGGCTTGGCAGGATGAGTGCTCAGCAGAGACTCCATGTGACACCTCTATGCTTGCACAGTTCACAGAGGGGTTGGAAGGGACTCCTGGAGGTCATCTAGATCAACCCCCTCTGCAGTCAGTGAGGGATCCTCAACCAGATCAGGCTGCCCAGAGCAGCTCTGCTTGTGTTTCCTCCAGGTCTGTTTCTGTGGCTACTTTCAGACCAAAGGGAATTAGTTGTCCAGGAGCTGTTATAACTTAACCCATGTACCTGCTGTCCATCAGTGACACCTAAATGTGAGGGAGGTCACAGGATCAGAGGATGTTAGGGGTTGGAAGGGTCTGAGTCCATGCCCCATCCCAGAGCAGGACCAGACAATCTAGCTCAGGTCAGAGAAACACATCCAGACAGGCTTTGAAAGTCTTCAGAGGAGGAGACTCCACAGCTGCTCTGGGGAGCCTGTTCCAGTGCTCTGTTGTTGGTTTTCATAGCTGGATCTGGCTTGTTTCAGCCTCATGCTTTGGCCAGGAAGAATTTATATTTTAAAAGCTGTTATCAAATGACAGGATGCTACAGGATGCTTCAAAGTGAGTAACTGATAGCCCTGTAGGTCT
The DNA here is from genome assembly GCA_013396675.1 of Eubucco bourcierii. NCBI lineage: Eukaryota > Metazoa > Chordata > Aves > Piciformes > Ramphastidae > Eubucco > Eubucco bourcierii. The sequence continues at coordinate 60,568 of VWZE01005331.1, forward strand.
TTGTGTGTCAGGGCACTGCCTAACAGAACAGATGAAAACTCTCTCCCATGCTGCCTGAGTTTCAGGCTGAGATCTGCTGCTCTGCCACAGGTAGGTTTGCTTCATCTGTCAGCAAGATGCTAGACTTGAAAACAGATATTGTACAGAGCTTCATGAACAGGCTCAGAGGAGTTGTGATTTCCAGTTGTAATTCAGAGTGCTCTGACCTCACTGTGAATCACTGACTGTGTCCTGCAGCCAGTGCTGGTGCTGGGAGCCATTGCTGTGGTCCCTCCACAGGCAGTGTCTGAACAAGTGTGCTTCTGACTGGGATTAGAGTGCAGCAGGACTGCTGAGCTAAATGCAGTGCTGAACAGTCTGTACAGGTCATCTTGGCCTGCTGCACAAACCTGCTTACAAGTCCCCTTAGGATCACAAGAGTCATTGCAGCAATGCAGGTGTCCATCAGACCACTCTGGAGGCAGCCTGCTGAAGTGGATGTGGTCATGGGCATCTGGCAGGATTTGTCTGTGTGCTCAGGTAGCTGTGCTGTGCCCTGGGCTTCCCATGAAAGACTGAGGAGGGAACATCCATGCCCTGGGTACTTTGTGGTTTATGTGCACGAAAGGTAACTGTAAATAGCTTTTAAAAGAACAACTGTAGAGGTAGTGATCGTCCCTCTTCTGAAGTGGCTCAGAGCAGTGGCCTCTGAAGTTTGGAGGGAAGACTGAAGTCCCTGCAAAGTGCAAACCACCGTGATGCAGGTTGAAGGGCATCTCAGAAGCCTGACCCTTTGCTCTAAAGGAGATCAATACTGCATTCAGGCCAGGACAGTGCAATGGTTTGGGTTGGAAGGGACCTTAAAGATCATCCAGTTCAAATACTCTCTGCAACAGGCAGGAACACCTTCCACTTGCCTACCCTGCTCAAGGCCCCATCCACAACCTCAGGAAGCAGCCTGGCACAGTGCCTGACTACCCTCACAGTGAAGAACTTATTCCTTAAATCTAATTTAAATCTGTCCTCTTCCAGTTTGAAACCATTACCTCTCATCCTGCTGCTACACTCTCTGACCAGGAGTCCCTCCCCAGCTTTCCTGTAGCCCCCTTTAAACACTGAAAGGCCAAAAGAAGGTCTCCCCAGAGCCTTTTCTCCTCTGGGCTGAGCAACCCCAACTCTCTCAGCCTGTTCTTACAGGGGAACCTTGAACATTGTTCAAGTAGGGTGTCGAAAAGCTGTGTTGCTATTTGTGTGGGACTCGTGCAGGAGGGCATGGGAGTGCTGTGGGAGCTGTCTCCATATGGTCATTGGTCTGCCTAAACAGGCAGGCCCAGGTGGTCCTTTTGTCACTTCCTGGGGGTAACATGGAGAGAGATCTGCATGAAGCTGGGTGAAAGGGACTGAGCTAGCAGCTGCTGAGCAGACCACAAAGTGGAGGAGTGGATTGCTTGCTTCTTGCCATGTCATGGTGCCTGTGTTTCAGTGCAGTGGATGCAGTGACCTGCTGGCAGCTCCTGATGATGTCTTCTCTCAACCTGTGTGCTTTGCAGATGACTCTTTCCCCTCTGTCACGGTTTTGATCCGTGGGACATCTGGAAGACTTGCCTGGGCCCAGCAACTCTGTCTTCTACCAAGAGGAGCAAAAGCAAACCAAAAGGTCTCAGTCAAGGCCCATAAAGAAACCTTTAACTTAGAGATGTTTAGCAGAAATTCCACTAAAGTGATCCAGCCTTAGTGCTGGTGATTAGTCACAGTGCTGAGCCAGGGGGCCTGTGGCTGTGGGTAATGTAACACACCTCTGGCAATTTGCATGGCTTGGGATTGACATTAAACACAGGCTGTGAAAGTGCTCTTGCCTTCCAGACCTGTTGAAGGGGAGGGGACATTGTCCTTCCGTTCCTGAAGGCACCTGAGGTGCTGGGCCCGTGGACAGTGCATCTACTGTGCTGGTTTTAGGATGTCAGGCAAAGCCCTTGCAGTGGAGGGAGCAGGATCTAGAGGTGCAGAATGCGATGCAGAGAACACAATTCAGACTGCACAGGCCAGTGTTTCAAAGGTGGCTGTAAACTTGCTGTGGAAAAAAATGGTCTAGATGATGTCTGGAATGGAGTTGGAGAGGAGCAGTGGAACAAATACCCTGAGCTCATTGTAGAGGAAAATCTCTTCCTGCAGATGTGCGGTGGAGCACAGCCACCTGGTACCACATCCCCCATCCATGAGCTCCTCCAAAGCTTCCAGCTCTTACTGTACACTCCTGTGAAATGAAGGCAGTGCTGATGTCCCTGGGGGAGGGCCTGTCAGGGTCCCCTGCAGATGCAGCTTGTCTCTGCCAGAGCAGCATTTGAAGCCAAGTGGTGCCAGCCCAGGTCAGCTGCCTCCCACAGCAGTCATGGCCTGGCTACTGACCTCCCTCCCTGGCTTAAGGCAGCTCTTTTAATTTGGAGGCATTCTGTAACTTGAACATTTTGGCCTTTTGATGTGCAATTGGTAGGAAATCAGTTTATAGAACAGCACTTGAGGTGTAATTCAGGGTCTTGCTTCTGTACTTGCAGACCTCCACCTAGATCTTGGTTGCTTTCATTGGTGACTTCACATGTTGAATTGCATGCTAGCAGCTCAGAACATGATGGCAGGAATGTGCCAAACATGGTGCTAGCTTGCATTTTGCAGACCAGTCTGACAGTGCCTCTCATTCCTGGCCTACAGCACTGCTGCTTTTCTCTTCAGACCTCAGTCTGATGAGTGATTGTCACAGCCAGCAGGGTTGGAGTGGAGCTTCTCAGGCAGTTGGTGGCTTTTACTGAGCACGGTTAGAAGGGGCTGAAGATGCTCCTTGCCATTTGTACTGGGATGTGCAGTTGCTGAGAGGTTAGGTGGTGAGCAGGGTTCCTGGGTTGCAGGAGTGCAGCCAGCACCAAGGGCAGAACTGTCTCTTTGGCAGTGAACAGCTCCCGTTTGGGTCCGAGGCTGTTGGCTTGAAGCACTTAGTGAATCTTCTTCAGTCGTGCCCCATGGATGGATTGGTGTCCTGGTGGTGTGAGGGGGGGAGGAAAGGTTTCCCAGCTGGTAGCAAAGCACTGCCTGCTGCCACGATGCCTGGAGTGTAACTACTGCCCCCTTCTCGCCAGACCTTTGTCCCAGAGCCTCGGCCAGCCCCCAAGAACGACGTGGGGCTGAGGTACAGCGTGAAGCACCGCCCCTTCCCCGAGGAGGTGGACAAGATCCCCTTTGTGAAGGCTGACCTCAGCATCCCTGATCTGCATGAGATTGTCAATGAGGAGGTGAGCAGCTCTTAGGCTCTGACTTCTTTGGCCTTGATTTCCCCCTGTTCAGGACCTGTGCTACTGTAAATAGTCAAACATTCACTGTGTATTAGTGGAACCTCTGCAGATCTACAGGGAGGGGACAGTGCCATGGGGGAGTGTTTTGGGAGGCACTGCTCAATGTCTTTTATTACAGATCCTAATATTCTAGTGTTGCTAGGAAGCTGGGACTTGCATTTTATTGCTGCTTCTGGAGAAGTAGGAGGGTCTTTCTGGAGCCCTGCTGGAGGAGGAGGGGCTTTGTGTGTCAAGTATTTTAAATTCTCATAATGCCAAATGTGTTTCAGTTTCTCTTCACTTGAAAAGGAGAAGCTTTAGCCCATACTGGATACTTAAATTTGCAACAGCTCTCCCATGCAAACAGAGTGTTTAGCCCTGCACTTGGTAACCTTGCAAGGTCTTGGAACCATGCAACTGTGGAGGTTAAAAGAGACCTTGAGAACAAGTCCAGCCACTCACTGCTGCTAAGCCCCTGCCACTGAACCATGGCCCTCAACACCACATCCAGGCAGCTTTGAAACTCCTCCAGGGATGGGGACTTCACCACCTCCCTGGGCAGCCTGTGCCAGTGCCTGAGAACCCTTGCTGTGAGGAAATCCTTACACCCAACCTGAACCTCCCCTGGCACAACTTGAACCCATTTCTTCTTGCCCTGTTGCGAGACAAGAGTGACCCTGCCTGGCTCCTTCCTCCTCTGAGGGAGTTGTAGAGGATGATGAGGTCTGCCCTCAGGCTTCTCTTCTGAAGATTAAACAATCCCAGTTCCCTTGGATGTTCCTCACCAGACCTGTGTTCAAAGCCCCTCAGCAGTTTGATTTCTCTTCTCTGGAATGCTCTTGTGTGTAGTGCTTCAGCAGAGGTCCTGGCAGTGGCGTTGCAGCTGCTGCTGCACCTGTGACCTAAACTTCCTGAGCAGTGCAGCTTCCTCTGAGGTGAGGGTGGAGCTGGCAGCTCACGCAGTGTTTTTCAGCTGGAAGAGCGACACGAGAAGCTGAGGAATGGCATGGCCCAGCAGATTGTTTTTGAGACTTCCATCGACCAGAAGAGCGAAGAGGAGTGGCGGAAGAAGAGCTTCCCTGACCCCGTCACGGAGTGCCGGCCCCCGCCGCCTGCGCAGGAGTTCCAGACAGCTCGCCTCTTCCTCTCTCACTTCGGCTTCCTCTCCCTGGAGGCTCTGAAGGTGACCTCTTACTGCTTAGTGTTGTGCATTGCCCTCAGTACCTGCATGACCTGGCTCAGCAGAAGAAAAGGCTGAGCTGTGTTAGTGGAAGGTCTCCTGCAAGCTGCAAGTGATGGGTTCCAGCCTTTGGGGCTTGAGACCTTGGTTGTGAGCAGCCAGGTCTGCCGATGGGTGTGCTCTCAGTAGGTGCCTGTGTCTGCAGTTTTGCAGTGGGGCTTGGCCTGTGCACGCCTGAGATCATTCCCTCAGCTGGAATTAGGCTCTGGGGTGGGACTTCAGGAGCTTCTCAACAACGGCTGCCTTAGAAGTTCAGCTCCACAGATGATTGTGCTGCAGTGCTTCAGCCATGTGTAGACACTTGAGGTCCATACAGGCTGCAGAGGTTTATTCTCAAAGTTTATAAAGATTCATATTCCTGGTTTGAAATTCTGTCTCTTCCTCATGGATTCTTCCTTTGTTGCATCTCCTTGCAGAAAACTGTCACCAGAAGTGGTGGAGTTTTTGCAAAGAGTATGTCTAGAAGTGCTCAGAGGTTTAGGTATGATTGGTGCATGAATTGATAGGAAGCTGCCCTTGTGCCTGTGCATAGCTGGGGTATTTGGGCAGTGCCTGCTGCTTTTGCTGTGGCACTGAGCTCTGTACTGAAGCAGAAGGTGAGGTCTGTGTCAGTGGCAGAATGCTCCCTGTGCCCCGTGAGGAGAGCAGGGCGCAGCAGTGGTGCTGCTCGCTGACAGAGGATCTTGTGGGAGCTCAGGGGCTTGCTGCTGGCAGAGCAGGGGAATTGCCTTTTTGTTTGGATGGACTATTCCTGAAGCCAGAGATGTGCTACTGAAGCTGTTGAACTCTGTCTGTTGGATAGGAACCTGCTAACAGTCGTCTACCTCCTCACCTGATTGCACTTGACTCAGCCCTTCCTGGGTTTTTCGATGACCTTGGCTACTTGGATTTACTTCCATGTCGTCCTTTTGATACTGTTTTCATTTTCTACATGAAGGCAGGCCAGAAGACAAGCCAAGAGGTAAGTGACAGTGTGGAGTGCCAGCTAGGCTGTATCATCTTGTTTGTGTCACCTCTTGAGTGAAGAGCATCACTACTGCTGGTGGTGCCAGAAGTGGGCTTTGGCTGTGTAGTGTGAGCCACAGAAAGTCACTGCCTGCTCTTTTAATCTGCAGTCTGGAGAACATGACCCACCTTGATGGTTGTAACATCTTACTGGTGCGTCTGTAGAAAGCTCACCATGATCCAGCAGTGGTCACTGGCAGCTCAGAAGGCAGCTGTGTGCTGGGCTAGATCAACAGAAGTGTGACCAGCAGGGCAGGGAGGGCATTATGCCCCTCTGCTGTGATCTGCTGAGATACCCACCTGCAGCACTGCTTCCAGTTCTGATGCCCCCAGCACAAGAAGGGCATAGAGCTGCTGGAAAGGGCCCAGAGGAGGCTGTGAAGATGCTCAGAGGGCTGGAGAACCTCCCATGTAGGAACAGGCTGAGGGAGCTGGGGCTTTTGAGCCTGGAGAAGAGAAGGCTGCAGGGAGACCTCAGAGCATCCTACCAGTACCTGAAACAGCTGCAGGAGAGCTGAAGAGGAACTTTGGGCAAGGGCTGGGAGTGCCAGGACGAGGAACAATGGCTTTGAGCTGGGAGAGAGGAGAGTGAGAGTGGAGATGAGAAGAAATTTTTGAGTGAGGGTGGGGAGAGACTGGCACAGGCTGCCCAGGGAGGCTGTGGATGGCCCCTGCCTGGAGGTGTTCCAGGTCAGGCTGGATGAGGCCTTGAGCAAGCTGTGCTGGTGGGAGGTGTCCCTGCCCAAGGCAGGGGGCTTGAAAACTGGATGGTCTTTAAGATCTCTTCCAACCCATCCCATGAATCCACACATGTATCACATGAAGAGTGTTGGTGTTACCTGTTCTGTCCTTTATAGAGCTCAGAGGTTCATGCCCAACATGTGCAGTTTGCTGGCTCAGCTTGCAGGGAGGACTGCAGCTTGCCCAGCAGTATGCAGTGCCAGATTGCTTTGATTCTTAGTTAAAGACCTGCAGAAGGTTCTTCATTCTCTTAGCAGGTCAGCAGGTCTCAGTGCTGGGTGACTGTTGGGGCTGTACCATTTACATTGCAGTGTGCCTGTGTTCATCAGGTTCATTTGTGCAAATCTGAATTATGACTTCTTTAGACTTGGACCTAAAAACTCACCAAGACAGCTCATGGGTTCACTGGGAAAGGTCATTTCTGCAGCACCTTCTCCTCACTCATAGTGAGGAGCAGCAGCATAGCTTCCTGCCCTCCTGCTGTCCGTGAGTGTCCAACTGGCAGCACACCAGAGCCCCTTCCCCTTCTGCAGTCTGGATCTCAGAGCTAGGATGGTGCTGTTGGAGTTCAGAGTAGCCAGTACAGAGTTTTCCCATCTCCAAAATCAGCTGCAAAAAACACCAGGCAAGGTTTGCCTTGCAGCTGAGATGGTCTTGAGCTGGCAGAATGCCTTTTTCCCCATCTGATGGTGTTGTAGTTTGAGGCCACAAGCAACCCAGGACTGGGCAACAGAGGTGACTCTTACTGCTGTTAGAGAGTGAGAATGAAAATGCTGCAGGCTGCTTGGAAGCTTAAAGAGAGATCCCATTTGCTAGTGCATCTTTGTGAAAGGCAGGCAGGGAGCAAACTCCCACAAGCTGAGCCAGGTCTATCAGACTAAAACCATTTAGTCCTCCACCTTGGGCAGGCTGAGAGTAGACCAGAACTGCTCTGCCCCTGATCCTAGGCCTACAATTTAGGAAGGACATTGAGGTGCTTGAACGTGTCCAGAGAAGGGCAACGAGGCTGGGGAGAGGCCTGGAGCACAAGCCCTATGAGGAGAGGCTGAGGGAGCTGGGACTGTTTAGCCTGGAGAAGAGGAGGCTCAGGGGGGACCTTATTGCTGTCTACAACTACCTGAAGGGTGGTTGTGGCCAGGAGGAGGTTACCTTCTTCTCTCAGGCAACCAGTGACAGAACAAGAGGACACAGTCTCAGGCTGCGCCAAGGCAAGTTTAGGCTGGAGGTGAGGAGGAAGTTCTTCACTGAGAGAGTAATTTGTCACTGGAATGGGCTGCCCAGGGAGGTGGTGGAGTCACCGTCCCTGGAGGTGTTCAAGGCACGTTTGGACATGGCACTTAGTGCCATGGTCTAGTCTTGAGGGCTGTGGTGATGGGTTGGACTTGATGATCTCTGAGGTCTCTTCCAACCCTTGCGATACTGTGATACTGTGATACAAGGCCTCAGCAGGCCACATCACAGAGCTCAAAATTCCCTGCCAGCCAGGAGCTATCTGCCCCACAGACCATGAGAGAGGGAGGGACCTGCTCTGCCCTGAGAGAGGATTGGAGAAGAGGCAGGCAGGGAAAGAAAGTGGCAGCAGCCAGGCAGTGGCCTTTGAACAATGCCACCAGAATGGAATAACAGCATTACAGCATCCTGGGACACCCAGACCCAGCCCCTGCCATGGGCCTTGGTCCCTGTAGCTTTCTTAGGGGAACCTGGAACCCCTCAAACTAGGACAGATAGCTTGAGCCAGAGGAGGTTGCTTAGTGCTGCAGAACTTGCTGGCCTTGGGTGGCGCAGGGAAGCTGTGGGGACACAGCGCAGAGTGCTCTGCTGCCTGGTGCTGGGCAGCCTGCTGAGGTGTTGCAGTGGAAGTCAAGATGATTGCATTGGCTTGAGAGGAACTCTCCAAGGCCATCTTGTCCAACACCCCTGCAGGCAGCAGGGGCACATCCAACTACAACAGCACGCTGCCCAGGGCCACATCCAGTCTGACCTTGAATGTCTCCAGGGATGAGACCTCCACCACCTCCCTGGGCAGCCTGTGCCAGTCTCTCCCCACCCTCACTGTGCAGAGCTTCCTCCCGATGCCCAGCCTAACTCTGCCCTGCTCCACTTCCAAACCACTGCCCTCAGCCTATCCCCACAGCCCCTTCTGAATAGTTCCCTTCAGATACTGAACTGCAGCTCTAAGGTCTCCCTGGAGCCTTCTCTTCTCCAAGCTGAACAGCCTCAACTCTCTCAGCTTGACCTTGTAGCAGACGTTCTCCTGCCCTCTGAGCATCTTGTGGCCTCTTCTAGACCCTCTCCAGCAGGTCCATGTCCTTGTATTGGGGGTCCCCAGTAGCATACTTGTCTCTGTGGAGCTGAACTCAGTAAGATGCTGCTTCAGCTCCCCATTTGGAAAGAGCTGTGACTGACACTGTCCCAGTGTCAGCGTTAGGTGAGGAGGACACAAAACCCAAGTCAGGACACAGCTCCTGCTTTGAAAAGGGCTGACTGCCTGCTCCTGTTCTCTTGTCACTTCAGCTCAGTGCCTGTGCTGAGAGGCCCAGAGAGGTTGTGGAGTCTCCTTCTCTGGAGACTTCCAAACCCGTCTGGATGCATTCCTGAGTGATGCTGCTGTGGCAGGGAGTTTGGACTCAGTGATCTTTCAAGGTCCATTCCAACCCCTGACATTCTGTCATCACCTCTAGCAGTTGTCTGAAGGATTTTACAGGCTTGGGCAATGATGACAGAAAGACAACTTGGTTGATTAGGACATTGCCAAGCAGAGTGGGAGGGTGCTGGGCAGCAGGGAGTAGTGTCCATTAGAGAGTCTGTTCCCAGGCTTTCCAGGCAACAACATTTGGGCAAAGCCATGTTGGTAACACAATTTAGTTGGAGAAACAGGAAGAGAACTGCCTCCTGGAGCCCCTCGCACCTCCCCTGACACTGCTGGTTGTTTCAGATCCTGAAGAACATGGAGTCTTCCAGAATCGTCCAGCCACACTTCCTGGAGTTCTTGCTGTCTCTGGGCTGGTCTGTTGATGTGGGGAAGCACCCTGGGTGGACTGGGCATGTCTCCACAAGCTGGTCAATCAATAGCTGCAGTGATGAAGAGGTGCCTGAACAAGGTAAGGCACAGTCAAGGGTGTAACATTAAAATGTTTGAGCTCTTTTAGGAGACTCAGTTTAAAAGTCCTTGCCCCTCAGTCCCTGTCTGAGAAGTTGCAGGTTGGTTTGTTCTGATCAGTGCCTAGGAATGTGTGTCAGAGCAAGCTCTGAGTGAGCAGGACTAGTGTGTGCTGTTGGGAGGAAGCAGCAGAAGATGCTCTGTGTTCTGACTTTGAGCAGACTCAAGGTGTGCAGGGGAAGCTGCTGCACATTGTCCCCAGGAGAAGGGCTGGGATTTGCAGTGTTCTGTGAGTAGGTGCAGGGAGGTGTTGGGACTGAGTTGGCCTTGTAGCCATGCTTGTGGGGCAGGAATGAGAGCAAGCTGCTGTTTGTAAGTCAGTGTGGTTGGAGCCCACACACAGCCCTGCTGTCCTGATTCATTTACTCTGCTTTTTCCCACTAGAGCAAGTCCTTCTGGGCTTGTCCTACCCATCCTCTCCCCTGTCTGTCAGACAAAAGGAGCCCCAGGGCAGCAAATTTCCATGCCAGGCTGGTGAGCTGGAGGTTGGGTTTGTTTCTGCCTTGAACCAAATTCCCTGAGATTCTGACGGTGTCTGGGTTGTTTTCAGTGTGGTTCATGGTCACTACTCCAAGGGCCAGACCTCATCTTGTTGATCTTCAAAGCTTCAGCCTCCTGCTGTGGGCAGAAAGGGGTGGGCTTGCTCTTCGTGTGAGAGAACAGCTGAAATGGGTTGAGCTCTGGCTGGGGAGGGAAGAAGAATGAGCTGTGGAACCTGCACCCCTCTGAGCTCTCTGAGCTTTCTGCTCCTTGGCTGCACCTGGTGTTTGAAGGTGGTCTCCTGAGGCAGTGCATAAAGCAGCAGAGCTTCCTTTGGACTAACCTTGCCTGCTGTGTCCCTTTCAGATGACCTGGTGGTGCCAGGGGACGTGGGGGCAAGCATCTTCAACGGGCAGAAGAAGGTTCTCTACTACGCCGACGCCCTGACGGAAATAGCCTTTGTGGTGCCCTCGCCAGCAGAGTCCCTCAGTAAGATCCCTGTGCCTGTGCTGCTTACCAGCCCACAGTGACAGGCTCTGGTAGAGGTTTGTTCAGAAGCAGAACCTAAATCAGAGTGGAGAAGGCTCTGAGGGGGACCTTATTGCTGCCTGCCAGTACTTGAAGGGATCCTGTAAGAAGGCTGCAGAGAGACTTCTCTTGAGGGTCTCTAGAGACAGGCCAAGGGGGAATGGTTTGAAGCTGAGGCAGAGTAGGGTTAGACTGGAGCTGAGGGAGAAGTTCTTCAGTGCAGGGGTATTGAGACTCTGGAATAAGCTGCCAGAGAGGCTGTAGATGCCTCCTGCCTGGGGGTGTTCAAGGACAGGTTGGATGAGGTCTCGAGCAGGTGAGTCTAGTTGAGAGGTGTCCCTGCCTGTGGAGGGGAGGTTGGATCAGATGAACTCTGAGGTTCCTTCCAAGTGGAGCCATTCCATGGTTCTAACAACCAGCTTGTCTGGCAAGGCCTGCGGCAGAAACCTGCTGGTGCTTAAATTGCTGTGTCCTTAGACCCTGTACCTGTTCCAAGCCCAGAACTCATCCAGAGCTGCCCAGCAGCATTGCTGTTACCCGTGATGTGTTAGGGTGGACAGATGGATCACCAGCATCTGCTGCTTGCAGCCCAGAAGGCAGCTGTGTGCTGGGCTGCATCAGCAGAAGCATGAGGAGCAGGAAGGGGATTCTGCCACTGTGTTCTACTGAGACACCCACCTGCAGCACTGCCTCCAGTTCTGGTGCCCCCAGCACAAGAAGGACATGAAACTCCTCGAGAGAGCCCAGAGGAGACTACGAAGATGATCAGAGGACTGCATCCCCACAGAGCCTGTGGGGACAGGCTGAGGGAGCTGAGGCTGGGGAGTGCCAAGATGAAGGACAATGGCTTTGAGCTGGCAGAGGGGAGTTTGAGAGTGGAGATGAGGAAGAATTTCTTGATAATGACAATGGAGAGAGACTGGCACAGGTTGCCCAGGGAGGCTGTGGATGTTCCCTCCCTGGAGATGTTCAAGGCCAGGCTGGATGAGGCCTTGAGCAGCCTATGCTGGTGGGAGGTGTCCCTGCCCAAGGCAGGAGGTTGTCACTGGCTGAGCTTTCAGGTCCCTTCCAAACCATTCTGTGACCATGGACTGGTTCTGCTTTGTCTTTTTGTCTCTCCAATCCTGGAGATGTGCACAGGGAGGAGCAGGAGCATAGCTGCTGTGTAGGTGAGCCACAGCTGCCACGACAGCTTCTGCACACTCAAGCCAGTGTGTAAATATTCTCTGTAGGAAAAGGGCTGTGAGGAAATGCTAGCCATAGGAAGGAGACTATTCCCTAGGGAATGGCTGGGACACTTCTAAATCCAGAGTGAGTGCTTTCAGTGCAACCTGTTTCTGGAGTGACTGGCAACTGTCTGCTGCTGAATGCTCTTCCTGCTTTGAGTCTTGTGCTGGCTTGACCCTAAATCTATTTGTTTAGTTTCAAAACCTTACAGCTTGGTTTAGTTTCCAACCCTTGCACATGGTAGCAGCTTCAGGGGTTTGGAAGAACAAGAGAAATTCACCTCCCTCCTTCTGCCTTCCAGCTGATTCCCTGGACAGCACTGCCTCTGACCAGGAGAGTGACTCCAACATGGATCTGCTGCCAGGAATAACCAAGCAGCAGTCCCTGACACTGGAACTCTTCCCCAATCACACAGATAATCTGAACCCTTCCCAGCGGGTAAGGCACAACCTGCAGGCAAGAACTACTTTTTTACCCACTTTTTTTTTTCTTCCCCTTCTACCCCCTTTTTTTCCTCTTCCCTCCTTTTCTTTTCCAGCAGCACCCTGGCAGTGCTGCAGCATGGGTTTGCAGGGTGTGATTTGGGTTCCCAGCCACTCATCTTGACCATCTGCTTCGATCCTAGCAGATCTGCACTTGCAGCAGGGGATCAGTTAAATATCAAACAGGAATGTGCCAGGCGGTTGCACTCTGCATGCTGCTGTCTTGAGATGCATGCAGGAAAAAAATATGCAGTGCCTAGGGGAGTTCAGACTCCAATCCGTGCCTGGAAGTTGAGGATGAGTTGATAAGAACACTTCTCATAGCTCCCCAGGTTAAAATGGTGTCAGCTGAGTCTGAAGTGTCAGGTGTGAAGTTGCTCTTGCAGGGCAGCAGAGCAGAGAACCATGTGTGGGGCTGCTTCCCTCTAGGGAATTCACTGGATGCTTCCTGGTTTATCATCCCCTGAGAGCAGTAAGAAGAACTTGAGCCTCTTTTTGAAGACTGACTACCTTGATTTATGCTGAATGTAAATCTTGTGCAGCCCCAGATGGCTGTTCCCCCACACCTCAGTACTCACCCGAGGTCAGAAAGACTTAGCAGCTACTGTGGACCTGCTGCTTGGGTTCATTACTGGCCTGATGGTGTTTGCAGCTGCTGCTTTTCCCTTGTGTTCCAAACAGCTCAGTCCTACTTCCAGATCCAAGAGGGTGCCTCAGGGCCGCACCATTCCACCAATGGGACCTGAAACCAAAGTCTACGTGGTCTGGGTGGAGCGCTACGACGACATAGGTGGGTGAAGGCTTCGCTCTTCTCGCAGTAACAGCAGGCAGGAGCCAGAGGGGGAAACTGCTCCACTCTCTGTGAAATGCTAAAGCCTCATTAACATCTGCAAGCAACACCTCCAAGGTTCTGAAACTCCTCTTTAATATGTGAGTGGTGGGCCAGGGGGTGTACAGAGAGCAGTGCCATGGACTTCTGGAGATGATTTGAGCTGAAATGCTGCTGTTCACCTTCTTAACAGAGCAGGCAAGTGTGGCCCCTTGGTTTTGAGTTCCCCCAGCTGCTGTCTCAGAGTGGATCTGTTGTTCTTCCTTCAAAAATCATTACCTCTGTCACCTGCTTCTGTGCTGAAGGATCCATCATCCTTCTGGGCTTGGTCACAGAATCTCACAGGATGTCAGGGGTTGGAAGGGATCTTGGAAGATCATTGAGTCCAACCCCCCTGCAGAGCAGGATGACCGAGAGCAGGTCACACAGCAACAAGTCCAGGGGGGTTTGGAACTCTCCAGAGCAGGAGACTCCACAACCTTTCTGGGCAACCTGCTTCAAGCTCCAGCACCCTCACAGTGACAGAGTTTCCCCTCCTGTTCCTGTGGCACCTCCTCTGCTCCAGCTTGCCCCCAGTGCCCCTCGTGCTGCCCTTGGCCATCCCTGAGCAGAGCCTGACTCTGCCCTGCACATCTTCCTCACAGCAATGAGGGCAGCCCTCAGGCTCCTCTCCTCCAAGTCTCAGCTCCCTCAACCTGGCCTCACAGGAGATGCTCACTGCCTGCAGCAGCTTTGGGGCTCTGTGCTGGACTCTCTCCAGCAGTTCCCTGAGGTCCTTCTTGATTTGAGTTGCCCAGAACTGGACACAAGATTCCAGCTGTGGCCTCAGCAGGGCAGAGCAGAGGGGCAGGAGAACCTCTCTGACCTACTCACCACAGCCCTTCTCATGCACCCCGGGATGCCCTTGGCCTTCTTGGCCACGAGGGCTCATTGCTGGCTCATGGGCATCCTGCTGCCCACCAGCACCCCCAGGTCCTTTCTCCCCTTCACTGCTCTCCACCATCTCAGCCCCCAGCCTGCCCTGGTCCATGGGGTTGTTCTTCCCCAGATGCAGGACTCTACTCTTGGCCTTGCTGGATTTCATTGGATCTCTCCCTGCCCAGCTCTCCAGCCTGTGCAGATCACACTGGATGGCAGCAGAGCCTGAGGGCTGTCACCACTGCTTCCAGTCTGGTGTCATCTGCAAACCTGCTGGCAGTGCCCTCTGTGCCGTCGTGCAACTCACTGGTGAATAGATTGAATAGTGCTGGTCCCAGCACTGACCCCTGAGGGACCCCAGACACAGGCCTCCCAACTAGACTGTTCCACTGGCCAAAGCTCTCTGACTTCTGTCCTGCACCCAGGTGAATGTCTCTCTGAAACACTGCCCTGCTGGGGAGGGCTCCTGGTGCCCTTTTCATGCTATGCAGCCCAACTTCCTTTCTGCACCTTTGTTCGGGCAGGGTCCTGCTCTTCATACAACCTGTTGTTTCTTAGCTCCTCTCTGACCCTGGGTACTGGCTGACCAGTCCATCCTGTCCACTCTTTGTCCCCAAGAGCTTCTTGTGTGCTGGTTCTAAGCCATGGCCTGGCTTTGTTATGGAATCATACTGGTTGGAAGAGACCTTTTAAGATCATTTCCTTTAAGACGAAGTTAATGAAGCAGTGCTCACTGCTGTGTGAGAGCCCCTCTGGACTGGCCTAGCCCTGCAGAGGCTGTGACACTGGCCAGTAGCAGATACTGAATTCTGGTTTTGGTTCCTAATCCTGGTTCCCATTCAGGTAGTAAGAGTGGACCTTAATTCAGCCCTTAGCTCCCCTCAGAAGAAAGCAGCCAAGAGAATAGGAATGATCAAGATGAAGCTTCCTGTAGGTGTAGACTCTGAAGATGACCACCTTGTCCACAGCACATCCTTCAGAGCTTCACTAGGACCAAGAGGTGGACATCAGGTTCTGCAGCACCACTTTCTCATCCAGACATTGGCCCAGAGGGTGTTCCCTTAGCTCCAGGAGTCGCTCAGCTGCTGCAGCTTCCACCCTGGTGTCCCTGACCTACTTCTTTCTTGGGTGGCAGCCATAAGCCAGCTCTGCAGAAGCAGCAGCTGTGCTAGACATACATGCTTCTGCTTGGCTACTTCTCTCAGCAGCTGTAGGAGTCTCCCAGAGCTCTGGGTCTGAAGCTGAGGACATGAGTTTGTGAGCCTCAGTACCAGTGGCAGTTGGTTGGGAGCAGGCAGGGGAGGGCTTTTGAGAAGGGCTCCTGGCACAGAGGCTTTGCCTCCTGCCTCCGCCTGTGATTCTGATACGGGTTGGACTTGATGATCTTTGAGGTCTCTTCCAACCCTGGTGATACTGTGATACTGTGATCTTTGAACCTGGCAATGGCAAAGCTGCACTTTGTAGTCTAGGCTGTTGCCCTTGTGCCAGCTGTCTGCCCTCCCTCTCACTGCATTCAAAAGTCCTCCCAGGGCCCTCCATGCTCTCCGTCTGCTAGCTCCAGCTTTTGTGTACTCAGTGTCCCAGGCAAAGGGGCCCTGCATCCCTCCTGCTGGGGGAGGCTCTGGCACTGTCCTGCTGTCTAAAACACACTTTGAATGACTCTCAACATCTCGCTCAGTTCTGCTCCTAAACAAGGTCATGGGAAGTGTCACATCCCCTTCCAGGGATCCAAGTTTCTACTTCCTCCTCCTGCAGCTTACTTTTCCAGTTGCTTGTTACCAGAGTTGTAGGTTATGGTGAGGATCTGCAGATGTTGAATTTGTGGGCTGTTGTTTGAAGCAGGGCTCAAGGGCACAGTGGATGTGGTGTGGTTTGGAATTGCCAGCACTCTTGGGGCTGTTGCTTGTGGGTAGGTGAAGATGCTGTTGAATGATAAACTGAAAGCTCTGTCTCTGAAGTACTTCACCTCCTGCCTGCCTGCACTGCTCCTGTAGAGGTTTTGACCTTTGGGTCTGAGAGAATTGATGGTCTGGGCCATGCATTACCTGATATGTAGAGCACAGAGGGCTGAGGTGTGTCTGCACACCCTGTGAATTGCTAAGTTTAAAAACAAGCCTTGTCCACACTGCCAGTCTGAGAGCAGCCATGGTGTCAGTGCTCCAGGGCTGTGTGGATTTGAGCAATAATAAATAATCTTCTGGGTACAAAACCAAACCAAACAATAACCTCTCCTTGCAGAAAACTTCCCTCTCCCTGATCTGGTGTCTGAGACCAGCACTGGTGTGGAAAACACAGCCAACAGTAATGCTTCCCTAAGGTAAGGCTGCTGTGGAGAGCTGCTCTTCTGCTTTCTTGAGGACAGCAGCTTAGGCTGCACTTCAGAAGCCATGACTCAGGCTGTTTGCATTCTTCAGCTTTCACAGGCAGCACCCTGCAAACTCTAGGCAGTCAGTCAAAGGCAGATGAGTTTCCTCAGTGGGTTTGTTTTATTAGAAACAGGAAAGAGCTTTTCCTATCACTGCATTTCAAAGAGAAAATAAGGAACAGAAAATGGTAGTTTTTATCTTGGGTCTGCGATTAACCTCCCTCTTGATTTACTCCTTTGTGAGTCATTTAAAACACTGCATTTGTGTCATGAGGCTTCAGGCCCTGTCTGCAGGACTCTCCAGCTCCCTGGTGGCAGAAGTTCATAGAAGCAGTACAGCTGATGGAACCCTCTGAAGCCCAAAGGAGATGCTGCGGGGTGCAGCTGGTTCACTTAAAGGACATCCTTTCAGCACTTAAAGGGCTCATTTGTCAGCTATGGATTGATCGAAACAGTGCTGTGAAACTGACTGAACGGTTGTGGCTTTTCCCTTAAGATCTACCACTCCTGAGAAGGAAGTTCCTGTGATCTTCATCCATCCCTTAAACACTGGCTTGTTCAGGATAAAGCTGCAGGGAGCAACCGGGAAGTTCAACATGGTTATCCCCCTGGTGGATGGGATGATCGTCAGCAGGAGAGCGCTGGGTAAGCCGGGGGTGCTGCTGCTTGTAACGGCAGTCACCTGCAGAAGATAAACACAGCTTTGGCGGTAGCAGCAGAGGGTGATTAGTGCTCGGCTGGTGGCCCAACCAGGCTGCCCTGCCAGTGTGGGAGAGAGGAGTGGAGGGCTGGTACTGGAGGGAAAAAGCAAGTGCCTGCTCTTTGCATAAGAGAGGTCAGAAATGTGTCCCTGGTGCCACTGTGAGCCAAGGGGCTGGTGCTGGCTGACTGCCAGAGGGCACTGCTGGATTTTTGCCCTGTGTCTTCTGCTTTGGACAGTGGGCAGTGCTCAGACACCACAGCAGCTGAGGGTCTTCACCTGCTGCCAGGTGTGTTTGCAGAGGGCCCTGCATGCTGCCTGCCTCAGCCTGCACACAGCTTGCGTCTGGCTTGGTGTCTGTGCCACTGTAGCCCCAGTGACTGGAGATCTCTCCCAGTGAGCACAACTCATGAGGCAGAGCAAAATGAACAATGTGCATCCTTGCACACAGCCAGGCACTGCCCTGGTATGCTGCCTCCCGGGCCCCAGCTCTGCAGGGCTGCTGCTGCCTCCCCTGGCTTCTTTCCTGTCTTGCTCCTCGCCCTGTTGCCGTGGGCAGTTGCTTGGCTCTGGTGAAGCAGGGAATCTCTCTCCCCTTCCTCCGGCCAGTTGAGGCTCCTGCTGACTTAGCCCCTTTCTTACTCGTTGTTCCCAGCAGTGTCCTCCCAGGCCTGGGGACTGCCTCTCTGGCTGCAGCTCCTCAGGGAGCCGAGTTCTTGGTGGTGCTGAGCGCTCCCCTGGCTTTCCCTGAGCTGCCTCTAGCTGCGCACCCAGCCAAGGGGCACAGGCTGCGTCCTGTCCGCCCTTGACTCGGCCCTTCCCTCTGCAGGTTTCCTGGTGCGGCAGACTGTGATCAACATCTGCCGCAGGAAGCGGCTGGAGAGCGACTCCTACAACCCTCCCCACGTGCGGCGGAAACAGAAGATCGCCGACATCGTCCACAAGTACCGCAACCGGCAGCTGGAGCCCGAGTTCTACACTGCGCTCTTCCAGGAGCTGGGACTGCACAGCTGCAGCCCCTAGCCCCACACACAATTTGGGCCGAGCTTGGCGGCCACGGCAATGAAAGCAGGCAAACAGCAGCAGCAAATTTCCTCAGCCCTCTGGAATTCAAGAAGCGGCAGCAGAGCAGCAGTCAGCAGGTGGCTGTGGGAGGAATGAGAGGAACCTAAAGCTTGCAGCTGGGATGTTGACTTCAGTCACCTACCCTCAGAAGATTCCTTAATTCCAGTCTTCCCGGATGCTAGCATCATAATCTCTGCGCCTAGTCTTCTACTCCAGACTAATTAGGGCCTGTTAAGTGTCTCATTGTAGGAGAGCAGGACAATCAAAGTCACCGCCGCACGTGAGGATGGAAAACAGGCTCCAAACAAACCTGCCTTTGGACATCTCTCTACACCACCTGGTACAGGAAAAGGGAGCAGGATCTCTCCTTTGAGGACAGTCTGTTTCAGTGTTAACTGTCCTTGCAAGAGCTGAAGAGACACTTTCAGCCCCCTCCAGAGCTCCACAGAAGATCACTCACTCTTCATAGCCAACTTGTGTCCCAAAAGCAAGAGGAGGAAAATTGCTTGGAAGCATCAGGTCAGGAAATTCATGGCTAAGGTGCTGTACCTTGCAGTTCCCTCCAAAGCTGAGTCTCTACAGAGGAGGTATCTGTCAGGCTGGCAGCAAGCAGCACCTGAAATGATCTGAGTGTGCAACAGAAGCTGTTACTGGGTAGAGCTCTTGGTTAGATAGAAACAAGGTGAGGACTTTCAGGCCTGTTGCAAAATGTCACAAATTGATTTTTAATTATTTTTTTTAATGCAGCTACTTCATTCACATGGAAGTGTCTGCATCACCTGCTCACTGTTTCCACAGCAAGTGTGAACATCTCCTGCTTGCCTTCCACTGCACTGAAATGGCTCTGGGCCTGCCTTCTGCCTGTATTTATAGCATAAGCAGCTTCTGCAGCTCCTGCAGCACTTGTCAGCAGATGCTGTTAAACAGACTAAAACAGCTCGAGAAGAGAGGGCTTTGCCCTTCCCTTGCCCTTCCTGCAGGGCACATTTGGAGCCACAGCTTGCAACAGGCTGGGAACTGCTGTACTGGGCAGTGGCAGTGCCCTCTTGCCTGGCTCTGCTTTCATTTCCAGACTCTGAATTCTGTGTTGAGGCTGGGAGGATGTGTTTAGAGCTGCAGGTGTAATGCTGGGCAGAGGGAAACTGGGCTGGACTCCTTGGTGCAACCCCAACCTGTGCTGCAGTAGCAAACCATCAGTGATGCTGCTGCTGGGTGGTGGCTGGCAGCAGCCCCTGGGGTCGTTTTCCTTCCAGTGAGCAGGCAGTGCCCAGGTCTGAGTGTATGCAGGGATCTGGGAACTTCTCACCTTGTTCCAAAAGTGTTTGTTAGCCTTTTACAATGTACTGCATTAACAGCTCTCAGTCATGGGGTTGTGGCATTTCAGGGTTACTGTTTGCAGCAGTTCTGACCTGAAACAGTCTGAATTGTTTTCCCCGCAGCTGCCCTTGGCACTGTCTGCTGCTACCTTTGGAGCTGGCTTTTCACAAAGAGTTAATGGAAACACAGGCCTCTGAAAATAGATGTGAAAGGATGCATGTATTGCAGGGGACAAGCAGGCAGCCTCTCAGCTCAGGAGCTCTGGATTCCCACCCAGACCAGTCCCACGGTGCAAAGATGGAGCCCCAGGGTGAGAAGCACTGTAGGAGCCAGCAGGGTGGCTCCCCGTGGCTGCAGGTAGCAGGAGCAGCTGCAAGGCAGCACAGAGTTGTGATGGGAAGCCTGGAGAGCTGCAGTCCTCTCAGCCTCTTGCCAGCATCAACTGAATGCACAGACACTAAATTTAGCCACCTTGTGTATGTACCTATTGGATATAATTAATGCCAAGCACACTTTAATCCACTGGTGTAAGAGGCATGGCCAACACATGTGTAACAGAGTGCACATCCTCAGTGAGCCGAGGACAGAGCCCCCCTGCCATGACCAGGTGTGTGATGGGCACAGGCATCCTTCTGGCAGGCCTTGGGCTGCAGTGGCTAATGTCAGGACGAGTCTGGGGCAGCCCCAGAGTCCCTGCATGGCCCAGCCAGGTGATGCCTGGACACAGTGCTCGGATGAAGAGCAGTGTGGGGCTGTGTCCAGGCTCACCTCACACCTGGCAGCACCTGAGTCATGCACCCTCAGAGCACCTGAAAGAGGAACATAGCTGCTGGTGGTTCCAGCACAGGGAGCAGCATTTGTCACAAGCTCGGCTTGATTTGTTGACTCAAACAGGTTAAGGTTAGCAGCAGTGGTGAGACCTGACCCTCACTGCTGGCTTGGGAGAGCTGAGCCCCCCAGGAGGCTGCAGTTCAGCACCGAGTCCCAGTTACTGCAGTGCTGCCATCCCACCTGGTTTGAGTGTGCTCGTGGGCCCCTGGAAGACCTGTGCTGGTGCAAGGTGTCTGCAGGCAGCATTCCTCCTTCCCCTGAGCCTTCAACTTCACCATCAAATGTCAAACACGGATTTGGGCATTAATCCTTGTCCTGGTGAGGTCAGACTCTGGTGGCTTCCATTAGCCCAGGGTGCAGCCTTGAGCTGCTTTCCCCAAGGGGGCAGAGCAGGAGACTTGTTCGAGCTGTGGCTCCAAGAAGCCGAGAGGCAGGACCCAAACATTTCTGCCCATCCCGGGCTGCTGCATTGACTTCTCAGGCTTGGGTTTGTGTTCCTGCTCCCCAGAGGGGGCATGTGCTGACCCTGTGGTGTGACCTTGGTGTGGCCTTTTGGCCTTCCAGGTGACAGTGCTGCAGAAGCTGTCTGGCAGATGTGGCCTAAGAATTCAAGTGAGACTCTCTTCTGTTGGGTTCATGTTTCTGCTGTAAGTGATGGCATCCTGGAAGAGCAGGCCAGGGGCACTGTCACTGTCTTAAACACAGCTTGGAGATCCCAGGCACTGTGGTGCCCTAACCAAGTCTTTAAAAGAAAAGTGGCTGTTAAAGGCTCTGCCACCCCACAGCTAACAGGAGGGACAGAGCCTGTGGGGATTCAGGTGTCCTGGACAGCACCGTGGGCAGAGCTGTGGGGCAGAGCAGCCCCTGCTGATGGGCTGGTGGCACACATTGGGTTCTCCACACCTGTGATCAGGGCTGTCCTGGGGGTTCTGTGTGCCCAGAGGGACAAGAGGGCTGACCTCGAGGCTCTGAGGCAAACGTGATGTGATTCAGTGCTGGCTCAGGGCAGTGGTGTCTTGGAAGGCAAAGGCCTTTTCCAGATGGGTTTTAGCAGGAGCAGTGGGGAATGAGTGTCAGGTCCCAGTGCTTCAGCTACCAGCATGTCTGGGTTCTGGGTGTTGCCAAGAGAAGATCTCTGTTCTTATGTATCTTCTGTAAATACTGCTGACACTGAGTTGTAAAGGTAGATGTAAATATGGAGATGTCAGCCCTGTCCCCTTGTCTCTAGTACTTGATCTCTTCTTTGTTTAGGGAAGGCACACAAAGGCTTGTTTGTATTTATGCCAATTCTTTGTCCAGGAGAAACACATCAAATACTGAATGTAACACAATTAGCCCAATAAATTTTAAAGATTCTTATCTAGTACCTTGGCAGTTGTCAGTTTGTGCTGTTTCCCAGGGCTTGGGCAGAAGTGAGCAGCCAGTGCCAACATTTGCCAGGGCAGTGGCAGGCAGATGAAGAACAGCAGTGGAGCAGCAGCATCTACTAAAGAAAATCACCTTACATGGCGAATGAAAACATGGAAACAGCTTTACAGGAAGCCCCAGGGCTCCTGCAGCATTCTCTGCCTGCTCAGGGTGCTCCAGGTCAGGTGCAGGCCTTGTACTGCCCTTGCCAGCAGGACCTGGGGAGCTGCTGCCATAAGGCTGTGGCCAGAGCAGCACCAGGCAGCCCCTGTGCTGTGGGGAGAGAGAATGGCACTGCTCAGCTTGGACAACAGAGCAGGACAATCCTGTCCTGGGGAGGTGATGCACCCAACGAGCTCTGGGGAGTTGGCAGGAGGTGGCCAAAGGTCAGGTTTCTCGGTGCCCCCCCAGGTGAACCAAGCCACCCCCTGGCTGTCCTCAAGCTTCCAGGCAGGTAACATTCACTGACTGGTCCAGGGTGCAGCATCTGGGCTGGCAGGGCCTTGTCTGTGTCTCGGTGCTGTGCTGCTGTGGCACACTCTGGTGCTTGCTCAGCAGCTGCACTGCCTTGGCTGTGGCTCTTTGTACGAGATGCTGCCCTTGGGGTGTTGGCCTCTCCGGAGCCATCTGTGGGGCACCTTGGGGCTGGAACAAAAACACTGAACTGGCAGTTCCAGAAACCTCCCCACACTTCTGCCAGCTTCCTCCAGTAACTTAGGGGTGCCACCTGCCCAGCCTCCTTGCAACACTGCTTCCAGTCGAGGTCCCACTTGGATCTCTGAGGAAGCACAGGAACCCTGCACAGAGACTCTGATTTCTTCTCTCTGCAGTCACAAAGAGTGAGGCTGGTATCAGAGAGGACTCTCTGAGGCTGCTTCTGGAGGCCTGATGCTTTGCTCTTCCCCACGAGGGAAGCAGGAGAGTGCCATCTCTCCTGGAGGCTGGCAAACCTTGACTGTCCCTGCCACCCGTCCTGCCCTGAGCTGCTCACTCACTCCAGGCTCTTCCTGCTCTCTCTCAGCAGCTTTTCCCGTTTTTGTTTTGTGGAGAGCAGTTTCTGTCTGTGGAGGCACCATCTGCTCCTCAGCAATCTTTGCTGTGGTTCTTATCGTTCAGGTGTTCAACTGGAAGTGGCCAAGTCCTTTGGCCCTGAAGAGATGCCCTTGCACAACCCAGATGCCTGCTGCTGTGCCTGACTTGCCACAGACTCATCCTGCACCAGTTCTTGGCAACGCAAGCCTCTGCCAGCCCCTCTCTTTATTCCCCAGTTTGACTGATAAAGCTACTGCCTGCCTTGGGCTGAGTCTCAGGCATCTCCTGACCCTGGTCTGTGCCAACAAACACAAAGTCCCCACAGCTCCAGTACCTGGCCCTGAGTTACAGCAGCCCCTGAACCTTCCTGCTGGCAGCTGCCTGCAGATCTACCAACAGCAGGAGTGGATTGGCACCTCCAGTTCCTTGGCCCCATCCTGCACAGCAGCCCTGAGGGATGGCTCTGGGTGCCCAGGAGGAAGTCCCAGCAGGAACAGAGTCTGCTCAGAGGCCTGAGTGCATCCTCCCTGCCCAGGGTCCTTCAGGACAAGAGCTCTGGGGAGGGATCTGCTGCTGAGCTTTTTGGGAGCCTGGAGAGCTCTCAGAGTGCCTCATCAGCATAGGCTGTGGCAATGGGAGCTGGTTTGGGAGCAGGAAGCTGGTGGGGGGGCAGGGTCTGGTAGTGACCATGCTTCAGCTTCAAGCAAGCCCAGGAACACAAAGGCAACTCAAAGGGCTGCTCTGCTGCCCAGCTTCCTCAGGGCACAGGAGCCTGCCTGGGAGCCAGCTCCGAGTCTTTGTTTTCTTCATTACAGCTGCCCCCAGGCACAGAGGTGTTCCGAGGCCCAGGCAGCAAGCAGAGCCCTGGAGCTGCTGTTGCCTTTCTCTACACAGCATTTAGGAGGCAGCACGCAGAAGCTTTCAGTAAACCCAGAAGTAACAAAGGCAGGGATGGGTGCAAGAGAGGCAGCAGTGTAGGGCAGCCCAGGGGCAGTTGGTCTCGGCTTCTGCCACAGCCAGAAATCAGAATTCATTCCTAAGTTGCCACTAATTGAGGGGAGCTGTGCCATGGGGCACACAACAACCAGCAGCACCCCACAGCCATGCTGCAGCCCACCTCCTGCCTGGCCTGGCCAAGCAGAGCAGCCCAGCTTTGCCAAGGGGATGCAGAAGAAGCATCCACTGCCTCCACCACCTACTTTGCCAGCTGAAATCCTGTAATGCTGCTGAGCAGGGGCCAGGGCAGCCCCACGATGGCACCCACTACCCTTTTCCTGCTGCAACATGGCTGGAGGCAGGCTGCACTGCACAGGATCACCAGGGTAAGATGCAGTGCAATGACTGCCTCCAGCTGAGGGAATGGCTTTGGCTGCTGGCAGGGAACCTGTGCCTGGCAGGAGCAGAAGGGAGAGGGGGAAGGTGGAGCTGGGCTGAGCCGTGGCTCTGGGTGTCCTCCAGCACACTCGCTTTGGTGGTGGATGCCAACAGCATGTCCCTAGGCCAGATTCTGACAAGGAATCCCTTGGGCTGTGCTCCTGCTGCCAGCATGTCCCTGAACCATGTCAGTGCCACCAGAGTGTTCCTGGGATACATCAGTGCTGCCAGG
This sequence comes from Eubucco bourcierii, assembly GCA_013396675.1. Taxonomy (NCBI): domain Eukaryota; kingdom Metazoa; phylum Chordata; class Aves; order Piciformes; family Ramphastidae; genus Eubucco; species Eubucco bourcierii. Next base: position 84,800 of record VWZE01005331.1, read on the forward strand.
ATGTCCCTGGGTGGTGACAGTGGTGCTTTGGTGTCCACAGGCCACACTGAGATGGCATCCTGGGGCTGGGGGGACCACTGGGGCATGCCAGAACCGTGGCTTGAGTAAGGGTGTGACAAGGGTCCCATCACACGTGGAGGAGGCTGGCAGCCTGCTGCAGCAGCCAGCAGTGCCCCAGGGGGCTTAGTCCTGGCCTTGAGCTGAGTGCCAGTGAGTCTTGGCATGCTTCTGGTGGTGACACCTCACGCCGGCACCTGGGCATGGCATGGCTGAGGATGGCAGTCTGGGGACTCCCTGGTTGCACTCGAGGTTCAGACTTACCCTCTGCTGCCTGCCAGCACTGCACTGCCTTCTGCTCACTCCCAGCAAGCAGCAGCGGGGATAGCCCAGAGATGCTGGGGGTATGGGGGCCAGGGCTGGCACTACTACAGGGGGCCTGTGCTCCCTCCCCATCTTGTCCTGGCCCCAACTCCTTGCTGACCTTTCACTTTCCCAGCACAGGCAACCTGTGCCACCATGCCCAGGTCCGACATGGCCAGCAGCATTCCCACCCTCAGCACTGGCTCATCCTCCAGCTCCATGCAGGGGTGTGCACCCCAGCCCCCACCTCTGCACACCCAGGAGTGCTCTGCTGTCAGCACCAGGACCCAGCACAGCCTCCCACAGCCAACTTGATAGGGAGTGGACGGACCACTGTGCCTTCCCCTGTCCCTGGCACCCTCCTGCTCAGCCTTGGGGCACTGAGGTCCAAGCGAGCCCATTCATGGTGTTGCAGTCCCCACAGCTCCAGGAGGGCTGGTGCTGAGCCATAAGTGCTGTCAAGCCAGGCCAGGGGCTGTGTGAAGGTTTGGGAGTTCCCTGCCCCCCACACTTTGTAAAATGACCCAGACTAGAACTCAGCCGGCTGGAAGTTAAGAGATGAAGCTCTATTCACAGCTCAGCACAATGTACAGCAGGGATAGACACTATAGACAGGATATTTACAGAAATATACAAGTAAAAGGTAATACAGCAACACAACTCCCCTCCCAGAAATCAGAGACCCCAGGAGGGGCTCCCAACCACCCTTCCACCTTCTCCCCACCCCTGTACCTTACCCCCAGGTTTGCCTTACATGCAAGGTAACTTAGGAGGATCAGCCAGGGGGGTTAGAAGAAAAGTGGTTAGTGAGGATCAATCAGCAGAGGAGTCAGAGCCCAGAAGCTGCTAGATCGCCCCAGCAGCTGCTGCTCCAGCAAGCGACAGACACAGACTGACTTATCTAATGTTTTGGTTGTTGTTCCCAAACAATTCTCCAGCAAGCCTATGAGTGCAGTAGCCATCAGGATGTTTTCCTTTCACAGCCTAGAGTGGAATTTTCTCTATTAAAATATTCCAATTACCCTCAAACCAGCACAGGCAGGGTGCCCCCATGCTCACCCAACAACCCACAATGGAAGCACTTCTGATGCTGTTATTAAATGATTCAGTGCATTTTGGCCTCTTGAAGTGCTTCATCCATGTGCCCATCTGATTCATTACTATTATTATCTAATGAAAGATTATCTGACTCACTTTATGCTTCTACCAATTACAAACTGAAATTGTTCCCACTCTGACCTTGCAGCTGCTGAATCTTCTAAAATTAGCCATAATGGTGCATTTTACGAAAATAATTAATTAGCTAAACTGAGAAAATTAAGTAGTAGAACTGCTTCACATGCTGCTAATTATCTTTTATTATGTCATCTTTATATGCAAATAAAGAAATATTGTGATTATTTTAAATACTGTTTTCATTAGCTGAGGCACTCGTTAGCACAGCGATGGCTCCGCTCCTCCGCGGCAGCACCCGGCCCTGGGGACTCTGCTGCTTCTTGGCTGCAGCAATCTTCCTTTCAGCTTGAGAAAACACAGTTATGGTGCAAATTAGCTTGACTTTGTTGACTGAGTTTAGCAGGGGCTGTTGGCTGGCAGGAGGTTGTTGGTGATGGCAGGAGAGCTGAGACCCCCAAGGCTTAGAGAATCACAGCAGGGTCTGGGCTGGAAGGGAGCTCCAGAGCTCACCCAGTGCCAGCCCTGCACTCGGCAGGGACATCCTCCACTAGAGCAGGTTGCCCACAGCCCTCTCCAGCCTCACCTGCAAGATCTCCAGGGATGGGCCTCAAGCTCCTCCCTGGGCAACCTGCTGCAGTGTTCCAGCAGCCTCCTGCTGCACAACTTGTTCCTCACAGCCAATCTCAAGCTGCTCTGCTCTAGTTTGCAGCCACTGCCCTCGGCCTGTCCCTGTAGCCCTTTGGGAACAGTCTCTCTGCAACCCCTTCAAGCACTGGCAGGTCACTATTAGGTCTCTCTGGAGCCTTTTCTTCTCCAGGCTGCACACCCCCAGCTCCCTCAGCCTGTCCTTGTAGCAGATCTGGTCCAACCCCCTGAGGCCACCTCTGGACCTGCTCCATCAGGTCCATGTCCTTCCTGTGTTGAAGGCTCCAGAGATGGATGCGGTACTCTAGGTTCCTTCTGACTGTTGGGGCACTCCTGGACAAGGGGAGAGCATGGTGCAGGAGTACTGCCGCCACAGGCTCACAGAACCACAGAATAAATCCTGCTGGCAGAGTCCTCCCAGCTCATCCACTCCAACCCTCAGCTCAGCACCAAACCATGGCCCTAAGCAGCAGGGCCACAGCTGCTGGCACACCCCCAGGGATGGGCACTGCAGCACTGCCCTGGGCAGATGGAAGCTTTGAGAAGGCTTCCAGGGCAGAAAGATTTCCTGAGCTCCAGCTCAGCTCAGCTGCCAGCCTCTCTCTCTCTCCCAGACAGAAAACGACCAGCAGAGCTTACAGGTTATCTGTTAGCCGAGGTTAGCAAGAGAAGCAAAGAGATCCAGCATGCAAAGCAGAGGGAAGAATTGTTTATACTTTGGCTTTTTGTCGCTCTCAGCAAACCAATGACTGACACAGACTCTATCATTATTTTCTTTCCACAGCAAATGATCTAATTTCTTTCATTAAAATATTCCAATTAGTCTCTTCCTTTGGATGCCACCTTGTACCTGAAACAGAGACTCCTAACAGCTTGTGTTAAACACTCTGAATTTAACCTTTCTCAGCTAGGGTT
>VWZE01005333.1:0-54950 GCA_013396675.1 Eubucco bourcierii
ATTCTTACCTGCCTTCCTCTTTTCAGGGACGCATTGTCCTGTGGGTCATGGCTTGATCAGAGTAGCAGGACTTCTGTCATGACAATGTAAATCAAGCAAATGATGCAGTGTGTCATATATTTGAGAATAATACTTGGATCTCTTAATATTTCGCACTGTCTCTGCAGTCTGTTTTTCTGGGTGGTTGTGTCCAGTTTGAGCTGGACATAGCTGTTAGTATTTCTGGTGGTTGTCCTGAACAACAGTGTACTGAAGTGACTGTGGGCTGTTCATCCATCACATCATTTTGTTCTTCAGGGAATCTGGACTCTGTCCTGCTCTTACTATACAACTGAGTGGATGTGAGCATTTTCATTTCATTGTTGCAGACTTTTATTTCTCCCCGAGAATGAGAGTGAATGGCTTGCTTAGGGTAACATCAACTAAACTCCTTTCCTGTGGCAAAGAGGGTCTTGCAGCAGTTTCTTTCCCATTAGCAAATTGCAGCAATCCACTCTTAATCCCATTGAAGCTCTGGTAGCTAGTTCAACTGTACTTTTTTTTTCATCTGTCAACTGGTGGTTGTGGTTTAGTGCCATACTAGTCTTCCTTTGCAGTTATGTCTCTGTAGTCCGTCACTTGAATGCAAGCAATCTTTTAGGTTTAAGTTTTTATTTCTGAAGGTCTATATAGAAAGTAATTCAGTGCTGCTATATTAGCAAAAGAATTAAAAAAAGTAAGGTACAGTACATGAACATGAAACAAATTGAACTGGTTGTGGTAAAAAGTAATTTGGTATTGTTTGGCAGATTATGAGAGGGTGGAGAACAATTAGAGGAATCTTGGAGTTGTTTGGGTTGGAAAAGGCCTTTAAGATCATTGATTCCAACAATCATCTGACTCTACCAACAGTGGTGCCTAACCATATCACTTAGCATCAGATCTCTGCATCTTTTAAACACCTCAAGGGATGGGATTCAACTGCCTCCCTGCGGAGTCTATTCCAATGCCTTTTCAGGCTTTCAGTGAAGACGTTTCTTCTAATGCTTGATCTAAACCTCTGCTGGTGCTACTTGAGTCCATTTCCTCTTGTCCTGTCACTTGTTACTAAGGAGCAGAAACTTGATCCTCATCTCTCTGCAACTTCTTTTCAGGAAGTTGTAGAGAGATAAAGGTGGTCTCCCTTCAGCCTCCTTTTCTGCAGGCTAAACAACTCCAGGTCCTTCAGCTGATTCTCAAAAGACCTGTTCTCTGGATCCTTCACTGACTTCGTGTTCTTTCTCTGGACCAGCTCCAGCACTTCAGTGTTTAGTAGTGAGGGTCCAGAAACTGAATACAGTATTCTGGGTATGGCCTTACCAGTGTCGAATACAGGGGGAATTCTTCATAAACATAATTACCTAGGTAGTCATGCAGTGAATAATTTTGGAATAAGCATCCCTGCAAAAATTTGGCAACATAAATCAAATAAGTACAAAATTCTGTGTAGTTACAAATCTTGCACTTTTAACCTTGAAAGACCCCTAGCTGTGAGAAAGGGAAGCATTTCGTAACAGGTTAAACATTTGCTGTATTCATGAAGTTGTTCTGCTTGATGGTTGAAAATAATAAATTACAATTATGATTAGACTTCTGTAGTATTTAATTTGGTTTTGAAGTAATAAGTACTTACTCTGTGTTCTGATATTGGAACAGTTGTAACTTCTTATTTTTCTGTGCTTTTTGACTTAATTCATGTGAAGAAAATCATTATGTCTTGTTTGTTGTCTGTGTACTTAGATGCGATGAGGTTCTAATTAATATGTTTCTTGGAACAGATGTACCAAGTCTAATATTAGATAATAGTGAAGATGAGAATGCTTCATCAATTTTTGAGACGAGCTGTCACTCGGGATCACCAAAGAAACAGTCATCAGCTGCTATACATAAACCTTACCTTCATTTTACTATGTGAGTCTTTCTCTAAATGTGTGTAACCAGAAAGATAAAACCATGAAATTTTTATGTCAGGAGAGGTAACAAAGGTGACCTTCTGCTTACTGGTGGGATTGGTGTTCTCTAATAGAAGCATATGGACAAGACTTTAAATATGGGGGTGGTTTTACGAAAGACTATGTCCTAGGCACAGTAATCAGTAATATCTTGCAACAAACAGATGTAAGGCTGTTAATGGCAATTCTTGTTTGATTTGAAAGATTGAGAAGAGATGTATAGTTTTTCTTAGACTAAAGTACTGTTGAGCTTCAGTATATGCAGCTATTTAGATGCATTACATAACTAATGCATTCAGCATTTCTAACATCTTTTTTTAATTGTTTTTTCATGGAAATTTTTGGGAAAATGTTAATTTAGAAAGCATGTATGAAATGTGAATGAGTCTTTCCTATATAAATTAGACTGGCTGCAGTAATTATAATAAACATAAGGTTTCTTTTTGTATTAAGAATGGTTTTAGACTGCTTTGTGATGGGTTCTGTGTGGAATTTGCTAAATATGGAAAAGGAAGTTAGGAAACCGTTCAGTGGTAGCACTGTTTAATAGAGCCATCTTGTGGAAAACTGCTAAATTTTTTTGTGTGAAGCAGAAATACCAGAACAACATTTATGGAAATCTAAGCTTAAAAATAAGGATTTAAGTTTGAGGTACATAGTCAAGTATATTAATGCCAAATGTAAGCTTTCATTATGAGGTTATGAGGGGGGAATCCAAAATCAAAACAACCCCATGTATTTGTGTGGATGTGTGTCTAAATTAAGTAATCCTGAAACCTGTATTTAATTCTGTGAAGTATGTAAACCTCCCTTAATCTGTCTTGCTGAGCATTTTTGTTTTCTATCTGTGTGTATAACCTCTGTGTACCCTCTTATTACCAGTTCATAGTTTTTACAAACTATTTAACCTGAAATCAACCAGTCTTGTTTCACTGCCCAAGCTGATTGATGTGCAGGTAAAAATGCTTTAACAAGAGAAAATGCAAATTGAAAAGTTTTATGTGTCATCATTGTAAGGACTCCTTAGGATTTCTTCTCAACAGCAAAATAAAAAATAAGTCAATATTTGCAGGTTTTTCCTTTAAAATATTTCTTGTGTCTGGAAATCTGCTGAATAGAAGTGCATGAATATTCTCTAATAGATGCTAAATAGTTACTTTATTAAATCCTATTTCAGGTCCTATTTCTTAAGCAAAGTATTGAATTATTAGGACAAATGGATTGACCTGGGCTACTAACAAGATGCATTTGTAATTAGGACTGAACTAATGATTGAATTAGACATGATCAAATAGATATCTTCACTGGGAATCCATGAAATCTTTTTATATGATCCAGGAATTAACTTTAAATAACCTGATTCTAACCAAAATTTTCACAAATATAATATGCATAGGTTTGAACAGATGAATTTGAATTAAATTGTTGTGAAATGTAAGAATACATAGAGCTGAAGTTGTTGAAACTTGGAATACTGCTCAGGTATAGTAGAGTTAGCTGAATCTTTTTAGGCTGTTGTGGAAGATATTTACCATTATTGAACATCTCTTAGATTCTAGAATACCTTATTTATATCCATCCATTGATAACACCAACATGTTAATTGTATTTCATAACTGTTACTGTGTTGCAGGTCAGCTTATCACCAACCAACCTCTTACAGACCGAGATTACTGCTATCTGGAGAGAGAGGTTCGGGTCAGACTTCGCATCTTGCTCCAGCACTATTGCACACTCTTGAAAAATTCTCTGTACACAGGCTAGATCTGCCAGCACTTTATTCAGTCAGTGCCAAAACACCTGAAGAATCATGTGCACAGGTGACATTTTAGATTCTCTTGTAATGATTTAAGTAATTTTGGGACAGGTTAGTTGCATCAGTATAAACAAAGATAACTGGAATGTAATTTAAAAGCCAGGTTTTCATAGGCTCCTTCTCTTTTCACAGTTAAAAGAAAGAGGTCTCTGGAGATTGATTTAGATCTCTGCTGATTAGTCAGAGTAATTTCATTTTTAACTTGCCTCCTCAGTCGTGTACCTAATGTCAAGTGAGATTAATCTGCCTGTTGGAGTCATTCCCAATTTTATTTTCATTCACTTGTGTCTGATGTGCTTTGGTTGTAGGTTCATTTCCCTAGTTTTAAATGCTTTAGGTTTCAGAAGAGTCTGTGGTCGGGTTTTGTATGGATTGCAGACTGTTTTAGTTTTCATCTTGACTGTTCACTCTTAGCAAGCTTTTAAAACCTTTATGACAAGTAGTTGTTTTGTAGTCTCCCTAGCATCTTGACATAACTGCATGATACAGGTACCAGTCACACTGCTTGAGAAGGCCTGTACCATTACAGTTTTATTTCAGTGCAATATGTGTACATGAAATACCACAGTCATTTCCTATTCCACAGGAATTTTATTACTCACTAGGATTAATAACAATTGGTTTCTTAGTTTAACTACCACTTTTTGTTTTAATTAGATCTTTCGTGAAGCTCGAAGAACAGTACCAAGTATTGTTTACATGCCTCATATTGGTGATTGGTGGGAAGCTGTCAGTGAAACTGTGAGAGCTACTTTTTTAACTTTGCTGCAAGATATACCATCTTTCTCCCCTATATTTCTACTGTCTACCTCTGAGTCCATGTATAGTGAATTGCCTGAAGAGGTAGGTTTATTATTGAAGGAGGTGTTTTTAGGGGGGAGGTGTGTGCTTTTCAGAATGTTCTGATTTTGTGAAAACATTCTGGTTTGCAATGGTTTTCTAGCCTATTTTAAAATGTGTCAGACTAAAAATGTGCTATAAACTGAATGTTTATAGTCTGTTTTAATGAGAGGTGTATATTCATATTACTGATTTTCTTAATCTCCATCCTACTTTGCTGAGAAAACAGAATTCTCCATTTTTCAGTAGTTCATTTTGACACACAACTACAGAATAATGCAGATTTAGTATGAAGTCTTGACCTTTAACTTTTGCATCTTCTGAGGGAGGAGAAACTTTTGTGTCAGAATGAGGGAGGAGAGTTCCTAATTTTTTCCTACGCATTTGCTTCTTTTTTCCCCCTTTTTTGTTTCTACTTTTTCTCTTCTTTTTGCTGCAGCTCTGGTCTTTGTTAGGATCGTGGGATACTGCAAGTTTAGTTACTACCTGTGATGGTTTAGAACTAAACTCTAGCCTAGTTCCTAACTGCAAATAAGAATAGGAATTTTCCATAGCCTTTGAAGAAAATGTACATGAAGTTAGGGATAGGATCCCTTCCAACCTTGCTGTTCTATGATTCTATGATTAACGGTTTTGCAAGCTCCAATGCAGGGAAAATGCAAGCTCCAATGCAGTTTGGATGTGGCACTTGGTGCCATGGGTCTAGTCTTGAGGTCTGTGGTAATGGGTTGGACTTGATGATCTTTTGAGGTCTCTTCCAACCTTGGTGATACTGTGATACTGTGTGATACTGTGATAAAGAATAATAACAACTGGTAAATTTATATCTTTCCATTTGTTTGCTGAATAGTTTATACTTGGTAGCACAAACTTTTCTGTGCCCAGTTCACTCTTTTCTTCACTTCTCTGTCTGTGGCTTTGCTTGCTTGCATGGCTTCCCTTATCTTCCTTTTAACCTTCTGCTGGATCAAGTGACTCGTATATTGTGTCTCTTGAGGTACCAAGAAGGGGAAAGGTGTTGGGGAGAAAGTCCCTCTGTACTGCCCAGGGTGGGGAAAAGCTGAACTATTGTACAAGGAGATCCTTCTGTTGTTACCAAATTGTAAATATATATGCAAAATATACCCTGTTATGTGCTTATTGCCTTTTGTATTTTTTTGTGTTTAGTCCACCTTTATAAATAAACTTTCATTTTGCTTCCAAATTCTTGAGTTTTGTTTGGTAATGTATTCCAGGGGTAAATTTCAGTTTATTGGGGTCCAAATCCAACTTACAGCACTACAGAGAATTCGGTGACAGTTGGAAGTATTTGTTTTCCCTAGGTTGTGCATGCAGCTTTGGGTAGTTTGCTAATCTTCTCTGCTGTGCCTAATTGTGAAAAGTTTCATTGATCATGTATTTTTTTTGAGTAGGGGCTCAGTTTTCATAAGGCTACCTTTTTTCTTTTTTTTTAGGTGAAATGTATTTTCAGAATCCAGTATGAAGAGGTTTTTTATATTCAAAAACCAACTGAAGAAGACAGATGGCGATTTTTCAAAGGATTAATTCTTGATGAGGCAGCAATGCCCCCACCAAGAAGGAAACAGGCTGGTAAACTAAGTTACAGTAAAATCATTAATATTGTGATAACAAAACAGTTATATTTTCCTTTTTCAAAAGATGTGAGTAAATGATAGTGTTACACAGTGTTAGTGAGTGACCTTGAATAAATTCTCTGCAATACAGTTTCTAGTTTTGGAAAACCAAGAGTTGCGGGGTTAAGGGTGCAGTGGTAGTTAAATTGATGAGGTAGATGAAGTACATAATGAAATTTGGAGCCACAGTGTTGTTAATGTTCCTGTTGCCTGACTTTTTTTTGTTTCCATAGCTCTTCGTGCTCTGGAAGTTCTTCCTCTTGCACTGCCATGTCCTGCCCGTGAGCTGTCAGAAGCAGAAAAACAGCGAATGGAGGACCAGGAAGAGAACACATTGAGAGAGCTGCGGTTGTTTCTCAGGGATGTTACCAAGAGGCTGGCCACAGACAAACGCTTTAACATCTTCAGCAAACCGGTGGATATTGAAGAGGTCTTGTTTCAGTAATGTGCAAACAATGAAGTTGAAGCTATTAGAAAAAGAATATAAATTAAACAAAGGAAATTAGTAAATGTGAAAACCAGATTATTTGATCTATGATTCCTCCAATCCGGAATGCTAAATTTTAGCTGATGAGATAGTCGCATCTCATCATTTCTGATGCAAGGAGCTGGGGCATGTTCTCTGGCTATTGAAAATCCTTGTGCATTTCTGTAAATTTTCTACTGAAATAAGCATTTTAAAAATGCCATCACAACTATTCCCTACCAATGGTCTCAAAGTATTTGAAACCATAAATACAATTTTTTTTTAATAAAAGCTTTTACAACATTGTAATAATAGACCTGATAATATTGGGAAAGTGATCTGTGTTCCGTAATGTATTCAGCATTAATAGTATTGGTGAATAATTTCAGCAGTAATGCTTGTGGATGCCATTAATCACAGATGGTAGCACGTTATAAGGCATTAACTGGTCGATTATGGAGCACACACCTAACTTACAAGACAATTTGATCTGTAAATCTATTTTCAGGTACTGCTATGTGAGTAGGATTGTGTTCAGTCTGACTTCAAGATCACAGAGTGACCTATTGCATAAAGAAAAAAAGCTGAACTGCTTCTGAAGAGAAGCATGTGTTTTGGAAGACATTGAGATCAATGAGATGTTAAATCATAGGATGGTTTGGGTTGGAAGGGCCCTCGTAGAGCATCTAGTTCTAACCCCCTTGTTTAGGCAGGGACACGTGCTAGACCAGATTGCTCAAGGCTGTGGACGCTTTGAGGGTCAGAGCCTCCTGAGTTTCTCTGGGCAGTCTGTTCCAGTGCTTCACCGGCATTCTGGTTTGGAGCAATTATCCCTTGTCCTGTCAATATATACAGGTGTAAAAAGTTCTCCAATTATCCTGTAGGCCCCCTTCTTGTAGCAGCTTGGAAGGTTGCTATAAGGTCTCCCCAGAGCCTTTTTCATGCTGAACAACCCCAACTTTCTCAGTCTGTTTTTCATAGGACAGGTGTTCCAGCCCTCCATTCAACTTTGTGGTCTTCCTCCGCACCTGATCTCAAGAGTTCCATGATCTTTTGTTGAGAGTGTCAGAGCTCCCAAAAGCTAAAAGAGAAGAGCTCCAGAAGTAGAAGTACAGCACTGTGAAAAGGAATGTATTGTATAAAGTCCATGCAGGGTAGAACAAATGTCTTCTATAGACCCTGAAGTTCTCTTTTAGTTTGAGCTTTCCATAGTGTTTGGCAGCAGCCTGCTTTTTGAAAGGCTTGCAAGAGCTTTTCAGTCTGGCAGCTTGAAGTGTGAGCATGGTATGAGCAGTAACTTCCTATTTATTTATTTATTTTTTAAAATTATTATGACACTGCTTGGGAGGTCTTATTTTGTAGGAAACTTTTTGTGCTCATAGTGAAGGCAGTTTCTTTCCCCAAAGAACTTGTGAGATCCAACTCAGGTGACTAAGACCACATAATGAAAAAAAGAATGACCATCCTTGTTCTGTAGATGGAGAGAATTGAAATGAGAATTTGTTATTTGAAGACTTGCCAAAAACTCTGCTAATATATCACAGCACTAGAATGTAAATGTAGTCCTTTTAATCCCAACTGATATATTTGAGTACAGGACTATTGTTCCTTTCTGCAGCAGCCTGTCTGCTCAACTTCCTTAGAAAATGTGTTAAGTTTGTTCTACTCCTGCTTGCACTGCAGAGAATGTTGCTGTGTGATAAGGACTTTTGTGACTAATTCAGTGGCAATGTTTACAGTTTCCAGTAAGGATTCTTTCTGATGATGTGCTAGCAAGAAAAGGAAGCCTATTTCTTGGCTTCCTAATTGCTAAACCAGTTATCATCACGTTGCCATAGAAGGAGAGAAAAAGAGAATTTTTGCAATTTTAATTTTTTGGTCATAAATGTCTATGTATATATTTAAGGAATTAGGCAATAAACCTCTGTGCTGAAGTAACGTCTTAATGTTAATTGGTATTTTAGTATATTTTGATATGAATGTCTACAGATAATTTATTAAAAAAAAATCTTACAGAACGATTATGGCATGATCAGAAAATATATTTAACTCTTCAGTATTTTGACATCCACAATCATATGTGGGTGATTTGAAAAGAAAAAAGCATAATACTGTTTCTGAGGCTGTCAGTATTTTTAATTGATTACAATTCTAATCACATTGAAACATTCCAGTATGTTTTGGGTTTTGTTTTTTTTTCTTCCATTGAAGTATCTAACAAATTAATAGGGTATTTTTTTTGGTGAAGTTTGTTACAGCAACTGTGCTAGGCACTCTTTTGGTATTACTGATTACTTTAAATACTTTTTCATGCACCTTAGTGGTTGCCAAATCACCAGTCAAACTAAGCTCATGGTAAGCTGTGAACTGTGACACAAAGCTTTGTCTTTAGACTGTCTTTCTGTATTCAGGCTGGTGTCTTCAGTTGGTAAAACCTGACTTTTTATTGTCATTGAGTGATTGAAGGAACTGTTTGATAGAAGATATTTAAAAGCTGATAGTTTGACTGTTTGGTTTAATGAGAACTCCACCTGCAAGCTGAACAAAACATGGCTTCCTTGGTTTTTCCTGGGGTTTTGAGTTAGGCTGATTGGTTTTGTTTTCTTTCTTTCTAACCCCAGACAGTGTAATTAAACATTTTCTTTTTTTTTTTTTTTTTAAATGCGTTAATATAATGAAAAACACATTTAAATTAAAATATTTTGTATCAAAAATACCATTACATTCAAGTTGAAAGATAAACAGATGATCTACTGAAAAAAAAAAAGTAGCTTTGGAAGTCATATGTTTTGTTTAGTTTGAAACTTGTGTTTTCAAAGTAAATTTGTTTAGAAATAGCAGCGTTTACTTCATGTATTAGAGCTAAGCGAGTGGAATGCATAAGAGTATAAAGGTATGAAACTGGGAATGTTCAAATGGAATGCATGTGGTCCTGTGTCATTTCTGTATGCTGTTTGTTTATAGGTTTCAGATTACCTTGAAGTGATCAAAGAGCCAATGGACTTATCAACGGTAATAACAAAAATTGATAAACACAACTACTTAACAGCCAAGGATTTCCTAACAGATATTGACTTGATATGCAGCAATGCATTGGAGTACAATCCAGACAAAGACCCTGGAGGTAAGGACCTACTTTATTTTGGTCTACTAAACCCAAAACCCTAGTATTTAATCGTGTTTGGAATTATTATGCAGGCATTTAAATAGCAGCATACTATATGATAATTAGGATGAGCAAATCCTAAGAGTCTGTGATTTTTAATATTATGAGGCATGTGGTGCACTAGAGGACATTAACAGAGCAGAACTACAGAATTTGAGAGTTGTTTTCTGATAAATTGTGTTTTGTAGCTTCTTTTCAAATTTGATAGCTCGTTTTCTGTGAGTAGACTTTGTATATACACAAAACCCCAATGTAATTTTGAGAGCTCTGTAGAGAATCCTGCGTGCAATCTGGCAGTGCCCTGCTTTACTTGCACATTGCCTTCCAACAATGAATTCACACGCAGAAATTAAGAACTATTTATTTGGGAATAGAAATAAAACAGGATAAATCATCAGGCAAAGAAGTCAGTTCCAGCTGATCAGGAGAGATTAGAAAGTATTGTCTTGACAAAGTGTGATGGGCTGCTTTCAATTAAAATGGAATTTGTAGATTGAGATGCAAGTAGAAGCTGTTTTTGCTCAAAACTAGGGAAAGAACATCTTGTGCACTCCTTGCCTGTGGTGTGCATTGCCAAAAGAAAACCTTTCAGCTGGCAGCTTGTAGTGGAGGGGTAGTTAATTGATGTGAGATGATTTTTTAAAGATTAATATTGTTTATTAATATTCAGAACTCATACCACCCCTGTCACTAACTTTAAGAACAGTTGGGTCTTCGCATTGGTCATGGAAACTTTTTACAGGTCATAACAGGATCTAGAAATAAAGTAGTAGTAATATATAACATTAATTGAACTCAATTGAACTGGAAGAGAAGGTTTCTGTGGTTAGTGTACCGCTTGTGATCAATACACTGCTTGCTCACTGGGTGGACTCAAGGAGCTTCTTTCTGCTTGTGGCAGAAGGCAATGGTGAGTTACAAGAGGCTTTAAGTATTTACTCACAAAATGATCTCCCAGCTTGCAGGGCTAGCTACAGCTTCAGACAGTACCCAAACGCTTTCAGGGTTTCTGTTACTGTCTTGTCATCTGCTGAGACTTCTGATTCTTCCCAGGCTTCAAGGTGTTGGGGAAAGGAGGCAGACAATCTCTGACCTGGTTCTTATCTTCTCTGGACGATCTGTGTGTCTCCAGGACTCCCTGTCTTGGCAGAAGACTTTCAGGTGCAGGCAGGATGCCTTGCAATGTGCAGTCTTAGCATGATGTTATGTTGGCTGTGCAGGCCGATTTGCATTGGAGGCGTTTAGAGCCTGCTCCTGGTAAACTCTTGGAAGGCAGTTTTGGGTTACAGTGGAGGCAGCGAGCAAGCACAGATGCAAGGGCAGAGCACATTGCGTTACCTGCCCATCTCCTCTGATCCATACAGCCTGAGACTAATGTGCATTTGGACACAATAGCCAATCAGAATGGCAGTTAGCCAAACTCAACCATATTAGGTGAAGCCATATGTTTGCTTTACCCTTTTTAGGGCAGAACACAGGCTTTGCACAAGGCATACGCAAGCTGAGCATGTGTACCTTGTTTACCACAGGATGCATAACAAGTCTGGGCAAGCCACAGTCCTCAGACTCAGTGACTCCAGGTTCTTTGTCATCTTTCTCACGGTTGCTTCTCCCCGAAACGGAAGGAGGGAGAGCAGAAAGACATGTCTGGGCAAGCCAGGACATGTATAAGCCTGTTTTGGCCTGCTTAGGCCTACCATGACACAGCTTCAGGAGTCATCAATAAAACAACAATAAGAAGGAAGCACCATTTTAATGTAATTGTATTTAACATGTGTGATACTAGGAAGTCTGGGTCTATCTACAAATGTGATCCAAGACATTAAAAGCTTTTAATTACATCCTGATTTCTGTATATTTCTCCTCAAATTTTTGACTTTTCAGAGACATTTTCAGATTTCTCATGCATGGACTTGATACACTATAGTCTGATCAAGTAGTTAGGCTTGTTTATCACTTTTTGCCTTTTGAGCCCGGTGCTGGTTTGCACCTGTGGAAAGTAAATTTCCTTTCTCCAATTCATGAAGCATTTTGGTTTACAAATAAAAAAAAAAATACATTGATTAAATACAGCAAAAGGTTTTTTGGCTTCTTGAAACTGTATTTTTGAGGACTACCAATATGTAATTAATGGGAACTAATCAAAGTCTTGATTAATGCTTGAGAATCTGAATGTCTATGAAGAATGCCTGTTTAGAAGATGAGGGCTATGAGATAGGCCACTGACTGCAACTGATCTATGTTTGTGACTTAGTGATGGGCTTTGAGAAAAAAAATACATACCCACCCTTTGTTCTTATTTTCAAACCATTTGGATCTGTGGGCTTGGTTGTTTAATTCTAGGAAATACAATCTGAAGAGGTGTGTGTTGTTTGGTTTTGGTTTTAAGTTACAAAGCAGGCACCTGACTCTGAACTCCTAAGGTCAGATCAGCTCAGACTCATAAATAACAGCTTTCACAGGTTCCATGTGACAGAAACCTGAAATAACAAAGGCAGCTTGGGGAACATTTAGTGACAGAAGTTTTCATTTGAGCTTGTCCAAAGAGAAAGAGTTTTACATGTATTTAGGGAGCCAGAATAGGGATGGTTTTTTGCTTTGTGGGTGTGTTCTTTTTTTTTTTTTTTTTTTTTTTTTCCCCTTGTTGTCAGGACTGAGCTGGGAGAAAAGGATCTGGCTATTTCTGGGTCAATTTTTGGACTGCAGCTTCTCATGACTGAGTAGGTAACGAAAGCTAGTTCTGTCCTCTGGGTTGTCAACAACTAATGATATATTGCTCTTCTGACATGCAGGATTTCTTGAGCTGTTGTAAGGAATGCAGTGCTGAAACAGCACGTCGTGTCTATTCTGAATAAGCATTGCATTGCATTAAAAATTCAGATGCATTAACTGAATATTAACCTGTAAATGCTTACCTTCTTTAGAGCTGGGCATATATACTTGCCTCTGCTTTTGTTTGAATTTGCACAAGTATCCCACTGTACCTGTTTCTACTCTTTTACTCAGTTGGAAAGGCAATAGGAGACTCAGACTAGCTGGTTTTACATGGAGTGCAGATTCAAAACTGCCTTCTTTGTTTAATAGTTTTTATGTGGTTTGTTTGTCTACTTTTGTTTTTTTCCAAGTGCTTTGCTGCAAAATTTCAGCCAGTTTACATCATAAGATTTTAATTCCTTCACCTCCATTTTTTGACCAGCAAAGGTCAAACCTTGACCTCCATAAAGACATGGAGACATAACCGTGGAGTGTTGCACGTAATAGTATTTGCCTGGACCCCTTTGTTTTTAAGGGCTGTTTCTCAAGGAACTTTCCGAGTTAGTTACTTAAATAAGCTGAAGTCTGCCCTTCAGAAGTCCGGTGTGGAGGTTTTGTTGATGCCTGTGATAGTTTTGGAGTTACCCACTCCCCCACACTATGAAAAAAGCACCCAGACTAGACTCAGCTGGCTGGAAGTTAAGTAATGAAGCTATGTTTACAGCTTAGCACAATTTACAAGCAGATATATACACAATATGCATGAATATTTAGAGAAATACACAAAAAATATACAAGTTAAAGGTAATACAGAAACACAAGACCCCTCCCAGAAATCCTCAGGAGGGGCTCCCAACCACCTTGCCACCTTCTTGCCATCCTCTACCTTACCCCAGGGTCTGGCTTATGTGCAAGGTGAGTTTGGAGGATTGGCAAGGGTGGTTAGAACAGAATAATTACTTGAGTTACACAGCAGAAAGCAGAAGATACACAAGCTCCCAGAGAAAGAGTGAGACTCTCTTACCTATATTTGTGTCCTTGTTTTTCTATGTCTCATCAAACCTATGAGTGAAATAGACATCACCATTGTTTGCTTTTCACAGCCTATAATATAATTTTTTTTTTCATTGAAATATTCTAATTAGCCTCAAACCGCCACAATGCCCCTCCTGGATTCACTGTATATTGAAAACTTTGTAATTTCATGGTCATCAGACCCCAGGCAACCTCCAACCACCACATCTCCCACCAACCCTTCTCATTTTGTGAATGGCAGGTCAAGCAGGGCTGTGGCCCTGGTAGGCTCATGTAACAGTTGAGATAAGAAGTTGTCCTCCATAAGCTCTAGGAACATCCTAGATTGCCTCTTGTCTGCAGTGTTAGAGTCTGGCAGGTTAAAGTCAGCCACAAGAACATGGGCAAGTGATCTTGAGGCAGTCTCCAGCTGTTTAAATAATAATAAATCAACCTCTTCTTCTTGATTGGCTGATCTGTAGCAGACTCCAACCAGGATGTCAGCCTTGTTGGCCTTCCCCGTAATTCTTACCCATAGGGACTGAACTAGATCATCCTTAATCTCTACTTCCATGACACCCAGATCATCCCTAATATATAGGGCCACTCCTCCACCCCTTCTTCCTCGACTGTCTCTCCTGAAGAGTCTGTAGCCATTGATTACAGCACTCCAGTTGTGTGAGTCATCCCACCACGTTTCTGTGATGGTGACAACATCGTAGTTTTCCTCTTGTACAGAGGCTTCCAGCTCCTCTTGTTTGTTACCCATACTGCATGCATTAGTGTTTATACACTTTAGCTGGGCTGCTGGTTTTACTGCTGTCTCTGGCCTACCACCCTTAGCCTTCTTTGGTTTGTCTCTAGTACTGCAGTGTTTAGCCCCCTCTGATTTCCAGCCTAGTTTAAGGCCCTTTCAACAAGCCCTGCCAGCTTGTGTGCCAGGATCTTTCTCCTCCTCTGAGACAGGTGTACCCTGTCTGTCGCTAGCAGACCTGGGGCCACACAGAGTTCCCCAAGATCACAGTATCACAGTATCACAGTATCGCAAGGGTTGGAAGAGACCTCAGAGATCATCAAGTCCAACCCATCACCACAGCCCTCAAGATTAGACCATGGCACTAAGTGCCATGTCCAAATGTGCCTTGAGTTCAAAGATCAAAGAACTCAAAATTTTGTTGGTGGCACCAGCTTCTGAGCCACTTGTTAATCATAATTTCCTGTTCCTCTCAGCATTCCAACTTGCAACTAAGGGTATTGATGAAAAGATTACCTGTGCCCCTGATCCCTCAACTACTTTTCCCAGTGCCTTGAAGTCCCTTTTGATTGCTTTTAGAGGAAAGTAGCAATAGTTCAATTAAGTAACTTCTGTTGTTTGGTTGTTTTTTTCTTAGTTTTGGAGGGTGAGAGATTCTCACGTTTTCCTTGCTTGCTGTTGTGAGGACATCTTAAACTTTAGCATGTGACCAACTTTTAAGGTCTAATATTACAAAATTGTATCTGCAAAGAAGGCAGCATGTGTTTTGTGATCGTGAAACATAGTGCTTTACAAATACATGTGGGCAAATACCTTTAGTTTCCAGTTGATGTAAGTGGTAATAGATGTAGAGCTCATTTGAACTGGATACAGGGTATTCTTTTTCACTCAGCAGACTTTCCAACTGTAAAATTTGCAGTTTCTAGAATTGTAAACCTTGTTTAATAAATGATCACTGGTTTTCTTAATTGTCATCTTTAGTGATTATTAAAAAATACTAAATCTGCTAACTGCATAATATGTTGGAAACATTAATACTGATATTTGCTTTTGAAGTATCTCCAACTGGAGAAAGTAATTCAGTATGGATGAACCAACAATTACGTATGTTTGTACTTTAGAAGCAAACGATGAGTGTTGTAGGTTTCATTGAAAAGCAGCATTGTAGGTGCTGTTTTTTTTCACGTATTGGCTTATTAAGTTACAGTTACTTTTCAGATTTCAACAGCACTGACATAATTTCTTTTGTGTATTTCAAAGATATGGGAATGTCTTCTCTGAAAAAAGTGTTTTCATCACGAATCAGATTTAGGCTTCTGATATGGCAGTATCAGACTCAAGGATTGTTTCTTGCTAGGTTTTCTCAGTGGATTAAAATGAGAAATAGCTGTTCAATACAAGCAATACAGTAATCTGGTTTAGCACAATTTCAAATCTTCTGGCAGCTGTTAAATAAAAACTGAGCAATAATTTAGGGATAAAAAAAGGAGGAGGAATATAAGCAAGCCAGGTCTGCTTTATATATTCAGGGGACGTCCAGTATGATTTTGCAGGCAGTATAATTGTTTGAATGTTCCTAGACCCCAGTGGGTAAATTAATTCCTGGATAAGTCTCCTGTTATTTGTGCGACTCTCTGCACTGTACTCCAGTATACTGTGTAGGTCTCTGGCCTGTTGAGACTGGTACACTTGCTGATTCTAACAACTTCCTAAGGACTGCAGCTTGATTTAGGTGTGTTCACTATTCTCTGTTTGCATTTGTTTAGAAATGCCACTATTGATTAAAGGAACAACTGGTACTTCCAAAAAATCCTTAAATAGCTGGGTTGTGATTTTCGAACATGTTATGGTACTGATCCACCTACATTTTCATGCATTTGTTACATTTCCCAGTTACTTCCATCTATGTCAGTGTTGTCATATACAATACACAACAACATGAAATGATGAAGAACATACATGACAGGGATAGAATTAACAAACGTGCTTTCTTGTTTTCTAGATAAAATAATCAGACATAGAGCTTGTACTTTGAAGGACACTGCTCATGCTATCATTGCTGCTGAACTGGATCCAGAATTTAATAAGATGTGTGAAGAAATCAAGGAAGCAAGAAGAAAAAGAGGTATGTTTAACTTCATTTATCATAAAAAAAAATTAAATTGAAGATGAAACATGTAACGTGTGCCAGATTCAGGCAGTGCATATTAAAAGGTGACTAAGCTTGAGTTTTTCCAGTGATGTGAGCTGGTCTGATAAGGCACCATCCCCTTGAAAAGAAGAGTGCATTGCCTATTGGTTCAAAAAGTGTTCTAGGATACGGTGAACAGATAAATGCTGACATTGCTGTACTAACTGAAGATGTGGCCAAACCAGAGCTGCGTTCTGCAAAAGCAATGTAATGCAGTGTAACAGCTGTTATAACTGGGGAGAATGTTATTTAAAATGGTGGATTTTCAGTTCACCCCAACATGTGCACAAGTGTATATGTGCTGATAGTCTGTTGATAAAGACTAGTATATCCACATTGTTTGGGGCATGAACTTGACAATCCAATATTCCAGAATCAGGAAGTAGTTCACCAGATCAAAGGACATAACTGACTTATTTTAATTAGTGCAGTTGTTTTTAACTTATAGTCCACAAACCTCCAAGTTTATGCGCAGCTTCAAAAGCCCACACATATTCCCACAGTGATCAGAAACCCAAACATACTCCCTCTGTGGCAACAGAGCTCAGGTCACATGAAAGATTCTGTACCTCCATGGAAATGTTTTCAGGTTCTGAAAACTAAAAAAGATCTAAAATTACTGAAGTATGACATTAGAACAAAATTTCATACTGACTTAGGGTTACTGATTTCTATAGTACCAGCTGCGCCTTGGCAAATTTGTTTCCTGCTTTGGTGAAGCAACTGCATTATTTAATTTCTAGGTTGAATTTGGCTGAGCTTAATGTGTAGCTCCTGGTTCTTGAAATACTTATCAATAGACTCAAGACCCTTTATTAATAGATGTCTTTGAACTATACATGTGTCTGTAGGCTTTTTCTTCTTCGGGTTTAAATGGATACAGTTACTTTTATTTTCCCATTCAATCACGCATTTTCTTTTTGTCTAATCCTGTACAAGCTTCCAATGTATGTCTTGAATTGTGGATAAGAGCACCAACTGTAATTCACAGTGGTTGTAAAATAGAACTAGTATAATGCTTTCTGTATTTTCTATCAGAAGTATTAGAGTATTCACAATTGTACCCTTAGTGTCATACTGTGAGCTATGCTTAGTTAATTATCTTTATGAGTCCCCCCTGATTGGTAAAGGTTACTGCTTCTGAGGTTACAGTAACTGTTTGTAAGAGCTCTTTGTCAGAGAGATTGACTTCATAGCTTCTAAGTCCCTCTTTGGAAGTATCCCAACCGCTAACTGGAATGCTGCGCCTTTCTCTCGTGGCAGTCACAGGTAACACATTTCTGGGGACAAAACCTGGAAACTCTGTTGAAAGAGGTGGGGTTTTCAAAAGTGTTAGTGAAGTCTGGTGACATCATGCAATGAACTTGCTACATCAGAAAAAAAACCCCAAAGACTATAGGTTAATGGACCTTCAGATATGGGTAGGTGACTGGCAGCACTCATTTTTTGTGAGTGACAGCCGCTCACATGCAACAGTGGAGAAATTTTGAAGTGCGTTCTATGCTCTTCATGGAAAAAGTTACAGTGTCACAGATACCTGCAAGTCACCTGTCAAAGGTGCTTGTACTTTTGCACTAAGTTGTGGTGATTTGAAGAATCACCACAAATGAGGTTTGTAGTTTGTCCTACCTGCAGCGTCTGGGAGGGTGAGATCATAAATGGATTAGCAAGGACTGAAGGTTTGGAATGTATGGAAGATGCTGTACTTAACTGGTTATGAATGAATTGAAATGTATCAAGCTATTGATGTCTGGGAAACTTTATACTGTAAGGCAAGTACTAGTTTGTCCTGTTCCTGGGTCAGGGGCTGTATCAAAGATCATGGTGTAGAACATGAAGAAGATGGCACTTTAAAGCATGCAGTCTTGGTACTGGTCATTGTAATAAATGGAAGGAATGTGAATACTGAGCAGCCTTACCATTACTCCTGTTTTGTTCTACAAAGTGGGCTTGGCAATACAGCAGATCAGTAAAATCATAGTCATAGAATCATAGAATCATAGAATGGTAAGGTTGGAAGGGACCTCAAGGATCATCTAGTTCCAACCCCCTGCCATAGGCAGGGACACCTCCCACTAGTACAGGTTACTCAAGGCCTCATCCAATCTGGCCTTGAACACATCCAGGGAGGGAGCATCCACAACCTCCCTGGGCAACCTGTTCCAGTGCCTCACCACCCTTACTGTAAAGAACTTCCTCCTAACATCTAGTCTAAATCTCCCCTCTGCCAGTTTAAGCCCATTGCCCCTTGTCCTGTCATTGCAGGACCTTGTAAATAATCCTTCCCCAGCCTTCCTGTAGGCCCCCTTCAGATACTGGAAGGCTACTATCAGGTCCCCTCGAAGCCTTCTCTTCTCCAGGCTGAAGAGCCCCAACTCCCTCAGCCTGTCCTCATAGGAGAGCTGCTCCAGCCCTCTGATCATCTTTGTGGCCCTCCTCTGGACCCGCTCCAACACTTCCATGTCCTTCCTGTGCTGAGGGTTCCAGAACTGCACACAGTACTCCAGGTGGGGTCTGACGAGAGCAGAGTAAAGGGGCAGAATCACCTCCCTTGCTCTGCTGGCCACGCTTCTCTTGATGCAGCCTAGGACTCGGTTGGCTGTCTGGGCTGCATGTGCACACTGCAGGCTCATGTTGAGCTTTTCATCAACCCAGACTCCAAGGTCCTTTTCCTCAGCTAGTCAAGACTTTGATATGCACACTATTTTGGAACACTTTGGACAAGGGGTAACAAAGGTGTATACTTTCATTTTCTTCTTTTGATTAAGTGTCCACAAGGTTATTAAAGGATTTCTGGTTTCTTCTTCAGACTGATTACCAGATAGTCAGGTATAGAAGTGATCCCCAGATCCTCCTTCCTTCCCTCAGCTTTGTAGTAAAAGTATACGTTTGCATAATGCTTCAGTGAGGAAATACACGTGCAAAAAACTGTGTAAACTGTTCGATGTCCAAAAGCTTTGTGCAGTGAGTCACTTAAATGCAGGGATGATGGTGATTGCTTATACCAAACTGTTTGTCTGAGTAGAGCTACCCAATGAAATCATTCTGAAATGGCTGGCCAGCCTTATTGTCTGACCAGTTTGAGGCAGTAGTTGGGAACTGTACCTCCAAGTACTTCTTAATATGAAAAGAGAAGTCCAACCAAGGCCTGAAATGAATGTCGAGGCTGAAATCACAGTAAGTGTGCTTCACTGTATGAAGCAGGCTGTTTTTTCAGCTCAGAGTACCCTAAACTTTTCACCTTCCTTTACAATTGCCACCCTGGCATGTATACAGTCTAAGGCGGGGAAAAAGCAAAGCATTCAGTGTCCACATTTCTCTGTATATATTTCTAGACTTCGAGCCTTACCAAGGTACAATTCTTAGTTTGGCAGCAGGACTCTTGTGAGAGAAGGGCAATAATGCGAACAGTGGACTACAGGGAAAATAAATCCAGTTTATCATGAGAATCTGCTAGCAGTTCTTGGACTGAATATAAAACATGTGTTAATATCTCCTCAGAAGAGGTCAGGGCAGTGTTACAGTCTCAGATTGAGTCAGAGGCGTGTCTGTGACCATCATAAAGGAAATTCATCTTCTGACAAAAAATAACATGCCTTGTACTTGGTTAGATCTTGGCCAACATTTTCTTGGCTACAGTTGGAAAGACTTCAACATGAATTGAGCAAACTGACCTGCGTGAGACTTCTAATAGATTCTCTGGAAATGTTATGAAGTGCTACCTGGAATCACAGGGGAGCTTGGAAGGCAAATTACACATACTGTAGGCTTTTTAATCTTTACTCAGTTAAAAAAACATAGATTTTCCAAATTGTGCCACGTATTAGCTTTTAATTTATTTCCAGGATACAGAAGATGAAGGTTAAGGCTAAAAATCTCTATACATTTTCTTTACAATTTGCTTGGTGAGTTAGTAATATTACGTAGTTATAAATCAAAGGTATTTTCTACATCACTTTCTTTTTCCACTGCCTTTCTGTTTGGGTTGTTTGGGGGTTTTTTTGTGTTTTTGTTTTTTTGGTGTTTCTTTTAACAGATCTACCGTTTTTATTTAGTACCAAACTGGTAACCAATCTCAAAAGTAGTACTGAGTTGTAACAGAAAAATAAGCTGTATAGTAAAATCAGTATGTAGAAGTGTGATGGTTTGGGAGTTCCCCGACCCCACACTTTGTAAAATGACCCAGACTAGAACTCAGCCGGCTGGAAGTTAAGGACTGAAGCTCTATTTACAGCTCAGCACAATATACAAGCAGAGATATACACTATAGACAGGAATATTTACAGAAATATACAAGTTAAAGGTAATACAGAAACACAACACCCCTCCCAGATATCAGAGATCCCAGGAGGGGCTCCCAGCCACCCTTCCACCTTCTCCTCACCCCTATATCTTACCCCAGGGTTTGCCTTACGCACAAGGTGAGCTTGGAGGATCAGCCAGGGGAGTTAGAAGAAAATTGATTAGTGAGATTACTCAGCAGAGAGGAGAAAGAACCAGAAGCTGCTAGACCGAGATGCTGTGCCCCAGAGAGAGACAGACTGCCTTATCTGTATTTTGGTTTCTTCTCTTAAAACATCTCAGCAAACCTATGAGTGAAGTAGACATCACCATGTTTTGCTTTCACAACCTATAGTGTAATTTTCTCTATTAAAATATTCCAATTAGCCTCAAACCAGCGCAAGAAGTTAAACTAGAATTTCTTCTTCCTGTACTATTGAAATGAGGTGCTGTTGTTGAAAGGCTGTAAATCTGATAAGTTCCGAGATAGTAATAATTAGATCATTGGAATTTGCAGTTTCTTGTTGAAAACAGATAGCAAAGTAGAAGTAGTGAATGTTTCCAGTAATGAAATATGCTTCCTATATGGTACTAAGTACCTAGAAACCTATGTTCTAACTTTTCACTGTCAGATGAATCTTCTAATTTCTACATTCATCTGTTTCAGAGTTCCTTGTGAACTCTTGGTCACAGGGTTCTGGTTACAATTGGAGATGTGGTATGATATTTTGAAGACTGATACAGAAAGTTTTAGTTCACAAATACTAAATCTCCAAAATTTAGTTACGTCTTCAAAATATGCTTAGCTAATATGAAAAATTTGCCCTTTTTTGAGTTTAATAAAAACCTCCTTTGAAATAGTAGAACCTATGAGAAGAATTTACATTAGAGAAAACCAACCACACTTTTTATTAGAAATAAAATCAGATTTTTTCTTTATCTAAGAGCTCATATTGACTCTGAAATTGATACTTTCTACATAACATGGTGGCAATACAAGATTTTTATTCAGATACTCTTTTCAATGTGGCATACAGCACTATTATGAATTGTCGTTTATTTAAAATAATCTGTTTGAAATTAGGAAAAACTGAAACTGTCAATACGAATTTGCTTCATAGAGGAAATACAGTTACAAGAGTGCCATCTTTGGGGACCCAAATATGAGAGACAGTCATGGTTTTCTAAGCTGTCAGAGCTGTCATGCCACCAGTAAATTGTTTTGTCAGTGGAAAACAAATATTTTTTTATTCTAATCTCAGTTTTGAATGTCCTATTAAATATTAATTGACATGTTTTTATTGCAGTGTGATATTTCAAGTTTCTTCTAAAATTCAGTAATTTTATGCAGCTTGGTTTATTTAAGTAAGTGTGGTTATCTTTTGTATGCAGGCTTATCGGTAACAGCAGAACAAATAAATCCACATGGTTCTACTGTGCGGAAAACGGAGGCCAGAGTTGAAGAGGCTTTTCGGAACAAACAAAAACCTACCGTGACTGTATGGCCCAACTCAGCAAATAAATGTGAGTACCTTGGGTGGTAATCGTGCAAAATTAGAGATATATCCAATGGCAAACATTTCAGATGTGTCTGTATTACTCTTTATTGATATTTTGTGAAGTCACTTTTTACGTGTGAAACGTGTGGAACTTCAGGAGAGGCTTTTTCTGACTATGCTAAATACCTGTCCAGGAAGTTGTAAAGCAGCAGGATTTTAGTTTTTGTGATAAGGAAATAACTGTTTCTCTAATGTGATGAGTGTTACATTTTTCTTTTGGAAAAACCTGTTCTCAGTATAAGAGAACTCTGATCTTATGAGAAGACCACACTGATCTGATGAGCGTTAGGAATCATTTACTTGGTGTGTGTATCCACATGTGCATTACCTGTGTGCTCCTTCATGCTCTTATGTACACTATAGTTACTTCCTATCTTCCATACATGCAGCATCATGCTGGAAGTTCCAAAAGAAATGAGAAAGTTAATTGTATTTTCCTTCATGGCCTCTGTTCTTCAGTAGTCAGTGCCCATTGTTGAAGTGTGTTAAGATACTATTGCTGCAGCCTACTGGATTAGCCCAATTAGGTGATCAAAATCTCAAGAATTGTGAGGAGCGAGACTGGTGTAGGCAGTCAGAAGCACTGCTAATTATTTTCAAGAGGTAAGTTGATTACAATAAGTAAATACAGAACATATACTTTCTCTTACTCTTTTTGCTCCTACAAAAAATAAGGGATATACTGATAGCTGTGTGTGACTTTCCCACTGCTGTGGAATCTGTTATTAATATATTATTAATAATACTATCAATTATTGCTTAATAGGCAAACTGATAGATGAAAGCTGACAACTTTTCATTGGTCTTTACTCTCCTTCATAGTGCTTTTTGCTGATGAGAGAATTTTCTAGGCATGGTGGTAACTGCCCAGACATGAGCATTGTTTATATATGAATGATAGTGTTGATGTCAGATAGTTTTAATTAATTAGAGGTGCATAGTTCTATTTCCTGAAGCTGTAATTTCTTCCATTAAAGAAATTAAAGTCAATCGTACAGAGTTATGGCTTGAAAAAGCTGTTAATAAATGGATGATGTGGTTACAAGCCGTTCTTTAATCATTAGGCAGCTTGTGCACAGACACAGGAGGGAAGGAATTCTCAATTTAAAAAAAAAAATGTTATGAAATCTAAGATGGGGAGTCTCACTCTGACTGATCTGTAGAGCACTTTACTGTCTCTGTGGTAAGATTTATACATCTGCAAGCCAGAGATCACCTGGGACATATCTGGGAGGAGAGATAGCAACCATTACTGGTGATGTGTATGAAAAGAAGCTCTGGTACCCCTGCTCTCTTTTCCACCTAATATTGTGGATGCAGTGGCAGTTGTTTGAAGACTACAACCATCCACTGAAGGAAACTGCTGACATTTTTGTGTATAAACAGTGTTAAGGCACCATTCCTGCCAGTGTTTTGTTGATTCAGGTTGGAAGGCAGAAAGATGTAAAACTTGATAGTGTTTGGGACTTTCATCAGATGAAAATAAGCCTTGTAAGGATGAGTCTGGGAAGAGTAACTAGTTCAGAAGGACTGTGATATATCTGGAACCAGGAATTGATGAGCAATCAGAAAGAAATCTGCAGAAGAGAGTCAAGTAGTACATGGGCACTCTTTACTGGTCAGGACTAGTACATAGACAATGAGAATGAGTTTAGCATGTGTTGGTTTGTCTTCTAAAGTTATGTAGCTGAAACTTCATTTTTCAGTTACCTTTTGTGATTTATTTGAGTTTTCGAATGTATTTTATTTTTCAATTTCATTAGACCAGATAGCTGCAAAATATGCCCTTTACCTCTTGTCACTGAGTGCCGATGAGAAGTGTCTTGCTTCACCTTTGTGTATATGAGTTTGAAAAAGAAAGCTAACAGCAGTGTGAAGTTTGATGTGTCTGATAGCTTGATAATTTCTGATTGGTTTAGATACATGTTCGCACATAAAACATTATCATCTTTTTAATTATTGGGATGCTGTCTAGTATAAACCTGTCCTTCTGCTCTGTTTTTCCAGTAGATGGAGTCTGTTGCATATTATTTTACCATCTTGAAGTGGTATTACATATAAATAAACTCTGTGGGAAAGATTCAGGTTTACATTTGTTTGGTATTTAGCAATAATATATTGTTGTGGTAATCTGCAGATTTTATGTTTTCTCCATAGAGATGTGTTTTATGCAATATGATAAACATAGCTTCAGGTGACATTTGAAGCAAATAAAAAAGTATTTTGTGTTATGTGAAGTGCTAAAAATATGTTTTCTGTGAAAGTCACTATGAAATATGAAGTAAACCCACTGCTGACTTTTCCCAATTATTGAAGTGATTAACAGTCTCTATAGAAAAAGCTGTAGGGAGATAAGCAAGGATACAAGAAACTGCTGCAGAAAATCTAGTTCTACATAAATATTTCATGTGTCTTCTAGTAAGTTTCTCTTGTTTTGCCAAATGGCAATGTTTGCTATCATATAGAATTCTGCATTTCTTTATAATGGACAAAAAGTTTTCAGGAGTATTTTTAAAATTATTTTTAGAAAAAAGAGGTGTATTCTTTTTAATCTTTCTCAGAAACTTGGTCGTTGTCTGGTTTTTCATCTGTTTAGTCTTTTTGACCTCTGCTATGTTGGTCTCAGTGGTGGCTGTACTTCAGACATGCATATGACTGCAATAATACCTTATCAAAGCACGTGGCAGATCAGAAGCCATATGATTTTTGTCATTTTTGATTATGTTCTGCCTTTTGGACTAGTTCTGAATTTAGATTCAGAATTTGGGTATCGGCATATTAAAAGTCATCCAGATGGTACTGTCAAAATCCTAGTAGCTGCTGATGTTCTGTCATGAGTTCTACACTTGGTACTTTTTTCTTTTCCTGTTCTTCAGGAAGCAGATATTTGACTTGGGTTAGTACTTAACCTGAGATAGAGGCAAGTACTGAACTTAAAAATTGCCATTAAAAATGATTTTTGGGAATTTGAGGATATCTTTACTCAGAGCTATGACCACCTTCCACATGCCTTCCAGTATCTGAAGGGGGCCTACAGAAAGGCTGGGGAGGGACTATTTACAAGGTCTTGCAGTGACAGGACTAGGGGCTGTGGGTTTAAATGAGCAGAGGGAAGATTTAGACTAGATGTCTAAATTGAGGGTGAGGGTGCTGAGGCACTGGAACAGGTTGCCCAGGGAGGTTGTGGCTACTCCCTTCCTGGAGGTGTTCAAGGCCAGGTTGGACGAGGCCTTGAGTAACCTGTACTAGTGGGAGGTGTCCCTGCCTATGGCAGGGGTTTGGAACTAGATGATCCTTGAGGTCCCTTCCAACCTTACCATTCTGTGATTAGACGGTCAGCTGAGACAAATGTCTCTTTTCATTTCTTTATCATTTTGTCGTGACATTCTGAATGAGAGTAGTTTAATTTCCTGTATTGGGTGCTGACTTCTACCTCTTCTCTGCCTGTGAAGCCGCAGGAGAACCTTGTGTTTCTTCATGGTTCTCTAGCAGCAGGGAAGGTGTCATTTAGTAGTCATCAAGGGCTAAATGAATGTACCAAAAACATACATAGCTGTAATAGTTGCTGTTGTACAGAGACACTCAGCAGAGGGAAAATGAGCAGATCTATGGAGGTGGAAAGTCTAATGATGATCTCCACAGGTGATGTTAATCTGATTGTCTCTTCTCTTTTGACTTAATTTTTCTCTTTAATTTTCCTATGTGATTGTCTTGTCATGTACTCTACTAACATAATTACTCTGGTTTCATGTAAATTATATTTTTGGCTTGGTTTCCCATGAAAATTATACCTGTGCTCTCTGTCCATCTCTACTCCCCTAATAACTTATGAATCATTTACCCAAGTTTCAGACAGATTTGACAGGAATTAAGGGCTGAAAGATTAGATTTCTACAGGTTTTGTGAAAATTCGTAGCTGGATATATATCCAGACATTTGCTGAAGGAAAAGACTGTAGACTGGAAATGGTAGTTACTTGTTCTACCTGTTCTTGCCAGCTGGTCAGTTAAAACGTGTTGGTCAAGCAATACGTATCTTGTATCCTGTTCAGCTGAAGTGGGGAGCAACAGAAGATACTGGGAGAGTTTTGTGAGAAATACTGGGAAGAGCTTGAGTTGAAACTGATAGTGAGGGATGGGGAAAGCATTTGACTAGGGGAAGATAATGCCAGGGATACTGCAGCCAGGGTGTTTTTTCCGTAAACACACCTTGTCTCTGTCTTGTGGAATTTGACTCCTTGTCGACTGAAAGTGCCCAGGTTCTTCAAGTATTGGTTTAGAGAATGTGAACTGTTTTGTATCGTGAGGAAAACCATAAATATGTCAAGTTGTTGTGTACACGTATTTTTTAATGTATTTGTCGTGTCTGAGCCTTGGGTGCCTTTCATGTAGGTGAAGAAAATTACAAGCCTTTTAGGGATTGGTTCCACAGCCACTTCAAGCTGACCAAAGTGTGGGTTACTAGTAAAGGTGCTGTCTTGCATTTCCATTGGTTGCATTTTCTCACCATCTTCTGTGCCAGCACTGTCATTCATGAGTTGGAAAGCTCAACTGAAGATGTCGAAAACTAACCCAGAAAATAAGAAAACCATAGTGTTTCAACCCTTATCTGTTTTACTGCAGGAACAGTAGTGCCAGCGCAAATGAGGTAGAGGAAATCCTATAGCTGGCTGTGTAGGGAGAAACGGCTTTGTTAGTGGAAGCTGGCACCTCATTTGCTTTTTAAGCCATTGTGGAACTCTACTCTGTTCTTTCTTGCTGCTTATCTCTGACTGCAGTTTGGGACTTTGTGACTAAAAACTCCAGAGACTTTCAAGTGGACTATTCAGTGCCTCTTGGTAAGGAACGTGGAGCTACTGGAAGCAGCTAAATTACTGTGTCAGATATAGATATCCTGGATGCTGCCTAAGAGAGCATAAAATGCTGGTAATAAGTGCTTTCTCAAGGCTTTGAGTTACTTTTACATACAAGAAAGAAGTTCAGGGGTTTGATCATGGAAGAGAAACTTAAAACGTGCCTTGCTTCAAGTGGTTCTTGATACTGCAGCACAAAATCTAGATCCATGGTGATCTTCCTTGCCATGAGAAGCTCCTTTGGATTTAATCCCCAGGAATTCTTCATGAAATAATGGTAACAACAGAGAATCTACTGTTTGATGGATGTGGGTTTTATCGTTTAATGACAGAGGATTCAGTTTCTCTAATGGACTTTTAAGCAGTGCAGAGGCATGTAAGAGTCTTCTTTTCTGCAGCATGAAGTGAACTTGTTAGCCTCACACTGTTCTACACTCAATATATTGTAGTAGTCAAGCTACAGAAATTTCAAGAGAAACATCTGCTTTGACCGCTATGTCTTCTCATTAGAGTTCATCCACATTAAGACAGGCAGACTCGGTTGTTAATGACTAACAATCTTTGAATCTTCTGATTATATCTGCTTCCTTTTACAACTGCAAATTTCTATGTAGTCTGCAATTCTGTCACTCTAGTGCTAGATTCAGGGGACAGCAGCAGAGTATGCCTCCACTCTGAAGCTTCTGTGCCATTCATCTGTGGCTTTGAGATCTGTCTTCCAGAGACCATGCTAAACAGGAAGGTTGCAGTTACCTCTGCATCCTGCAGATATACTTCAAAAATGTGGATAAGATCTGAACGTTGGGTTTTTTTTTTTTTTTGTTCATATTATTTTGGTGGTGTGGGGTTTGTTTGTGTGTCATTTTTTAACTGTCACTGTTTTTTTATGTGCAAGAACTGTGCTCTACTTTGGACAGGGTTGCTGTGCATTCTTAGATAGGGATATTTCACCAGAAGATGTTGTCATTAGTTGGTATCTCAGAATTTTTGAGGGTCTGCTGTAGATTTCTTTTTTATTAACTTAAACATAGAGGACCAGTGTTTCTGAAGTAAGTACATTGTTTCTTTCCTAGTCATAGAAGGCCATCTCTGGGAAGAATGCTGTCTGCTTAAAGTGTAGGGGTCTTTCAGCCAGCTCTTCAGGTGTCTGTGATGGTAGTGGTGGGTATTAATAGATGTGAGATAGGATTTATTTAAAAATTAATATTAACTTTGATATTCAGAACTTTCACCCTCATCCAGTATTTTAATAATAATTAGTTCTTTGCACAGTTGTGAAAGACATGACATAGATGGAAACAACAGGATCTAGAACATTTAAGAAATAACTAGCAATAATACAAACATGAAACCATTAGAACTTGAAGAGAAGTTCTTGCAGTCAGTTGTACCACTTGCCTACTAGAGGAACTTGAGAAGGTCCTTTCTGCATAAGGCAGAAAGCACTTGGATTCACTTACAGGGTTTACAGAATTTTGCTAAAGAGGCTTTTGAGTATTTACTCACAAAAATTGTATCTCTGGAGTCCTAGACCTAACTACAGTTCCCAGACGATACTTGCAGGGAGTTCTGTCGCTGTCTTGATAGTAGTCTTGGCTTCTAGTTCATCCCGGACTCTTAACAGGGGTGGTGGGAGAGGAGCAGATGATTTCTGACCTGATCCTGGTTCTTGGCTCCAAACTTGGCCTGGAGGCTTGCAGGGGTGCAGGCAGAAGTCTTGCAGATGTGCAGTCTTAGCACAGTGTCACGCTGGCTAAGGAAGCCTATCTCATGAAGGTATCTAAAACCTATTCCCTGGTAAACTTGAGACACAGCAAGTTTCCAGGTAGCATCACACTTTGTTACTATGGAGCATGCAGAATGTTGCGGAGCATGACAGAATGCAAGCGCAGTGAGGCAATGAGGCAGAGCACTGCCAGAAACAGAGCACATGAAAGCAGAGGCAAGGGCAGAAGCATGTTGTCTTTTCCTTCTCATCTCCTTTTATCAGTGCATCCCGAGACTAACGGCTCTTTGGCCACAAATCAGCTGATCAGAATGGCACTTTGTCAAGTTAACCATATGAGGTGAAGTCAAGGCTTACTTCTACCTTTTCAGGGCAGAACATGAACAAGTGTATAAACATGTGCAGGGACATGGAGGAGACTGGAAGAAACCAGACCTTTTGCTTTCCCCATCAGCAGAAGGAGGGACAGCAGAAAACCTATCTGGGCACGCTAGGACATGTTTAGGCCTATTTTGGCCTTCCATGACAGTATCTCAACATAGGAATGGAAAAATTGAGATACTTCACTTACTGCATAAATGAAATGAAAAACATTGATTAATTACATTAAGCTACATTGTGCTTTAAAAAATGCTATCTGCATGAACTACGCAGCCCTAGGAAGTGAGAATGGTTTGATTTTGATAACAACTTCTTGTGACTCTTAACTGAGAAGTTAGACTTGTGGTCAAACAGGTATTTATTGTCTAAAAGTCCTGAATAATGATTTTCCAAAAAATGAGGAAATCATAAAGAAGGTGGAACTGAAGCATGGATCCCCTTGGCAAATCTATAGATTATGTGAAGATTACAGAGAGAGGAGTTCAGCAATTCAGAAGGCAAGTGAATATATTCATGTGTGAATAATTGCTATTATAGAAACTCAGACCTATAAAGGAGGATTCCTCTGATAATAGTATTTCTACTGCCTCTGGCACAAGTACTGTCAAAGGACAGGATGTCAGTGGATAGATTTCAGATGAGCAAGTTTAAAGGTAATAATTAACAAGGAGTTAAGGTGTTAACTTGCACTTGTATATACTCTTAATTTTTTTTTGAAGCAAAATTAACCTTAAGTTTTTTTCTGCAGATATCTATCCCATTCCATTACTGAAAACTTTAATGTGTCATGAATCATGCTGACTATAAAGTAATGTGTGGGCTTCTCTTGATTGTTTATAGCCTTACAAAATAGTGATGTTAAGGCAGAGAAAAGGGGACTCCAGGATAAGTTGGGGTTTTTTAGCGGCAGTCCATTAAGACCTCAGTTTGTGCCCTTTAGCTTTGCATCAGTTTTACCTTGGGGTAACTCCTTTTTCCTTCTTTTGAATCTGACAGCTTTCTTGTAGGATTCAGAGATAAAGTTTACCATCCCATATTAAACAACAGCTTCTCTGGTTCCTGTTGCTCTTTCAGTAGTGTCTTTTTCTTTCCAGTGATTATAAAGGGAGTTAATCTAGGTGATGAAGTCTCATGTTGACATCTACATTTGGTCACATGGATCCCTGCTCCATTGTACTCTCCTCCTACTTGTACCATTGCCTTGGATCTGTTTGAGGAAGTGAGCAGGACAGAAAGACTGGTGTGTGGATCCTGTTTTAAAATGTTCCATGCAAAACCTTTTACTCTTCCTAAAATCTCTGTACTGATGTTATGGATATTATAGGTTTAGAATCAAAATGTCTTCTTACATCCTAAAAGATGCTCTTATGTACAGAGCAGTGGAGCCTAGATGAGAACAAAAGGGTGTTGTTTTGAAAGGGCAGTTTAAATATGAGGACTAGAATTCTACTTCTGCTATAATCAAGAGGGTAAACACTGGTGAATGGGCTCAAAGACACAGATAGAGGATTAAGACTCTCACTGAGGCCATGAAAATGATGAGAGCAGTTCTATGTTAAATAAATAAAAATGGGAAATGTAGGTGAGTTTATGAAAGCCTGAGGAGAAGAGATTTCAGTGGTTGGGATGGTTGGGGGTGAAAGTAGAAAGGCTTTTATTCGAATAACAGAAAAAAGGTTCATTTGTAGAAATATAGGGATAAAAAGAATCAAGATTTTAGAACCATTTGCCACAGTTAACTCTGGGTGGCTTAGCTGATGACAGTACTGCCTTGTGGAACAGGAAATTGGTAAGAGTCTGGGACGGAAAAATTGGAGTGTTAGCTGATTTCTGTTGACTAAGTGTGGGTGAAAACCCAAAGTACATAGGTTATTGTTTTTGTCAGTATAAATACTACTAAATGGTAGGAGGGCTCTACTACTAAATGGTAGGAGACTTATGGGGAGGAAATTTTGAAGTACAGCTGTGGTTTTCTGAATGCCTGTCAATTATTGTCAGCACTTGTACCTGCATGGGGCTTGTATCTTCAAAGCAAGATCATTGTAACTCAGTCTGGGGTTGGCAGATGCAGGTCTAACACTTATCCCATCAATCAAAGCAACTTACAAATACCAAGAACATTATGGAGGTGCTCAGCAAACAAGTTCATTATGAAATGGAAGAAAAATCGCTTATCTCTGGTAACTGTTGGCTGTTGTTTTTTCATTTATAATCAGTTGGCTGCAGCTTCAGCAATTTTGCAAAAATATGAGCAGTCTCACTTGAATTTGAATGTAGAACTTCTAGTTTGTCCTAATCTCTCTCTTAGTCTTCTGACCCGTGTCGTGTTGATAGTCTTGACAAGGACTTTGACAATGGCATTAGGTTTGAGTGGTTTTCCCCAGTATTTGCTGATCATATTGTAAACGTGCCCCAAACCTTCTTTTAGAATAGTTGTATCTCGCTGCAAATAGGATGGTAAAAAAAAACCACAAACTAACAGACATAAAAGTAAAATGTTGTGGATTTTCAAAGCCACAGCAAGGAATAGGAAAACTGAAAAAATAAGATGCAGAAATTATGAAGAGAGGATCATATGCCCATGTTGCTTCAGGCTGAGTTGCATAATATGGGTGGAAGGCACTGGTGATGAAGCTAGTTTAAGGACCTCTGCTTTCCCTTCTGCTTACAGGCTCATTGTACAGATGTGGATGTGTTTGAGGTCTTACTATAGGCAGGGTTACCGAACGGTCCAGGTCTGAAACAACTTCCATTTTTAAATCCACATTTTGTCAGACCAGAAAGTTTGAGTGCAGAGGTGGGAATGAATGGAAGACTGAGAAGATTTACTTGATTTCAACAGCAAAGAATTGACAGTGGGTGTAAGTTGAAATGACAGGTGCTGACTGGATGTTGAGCAAAAAGTCTTTTTACTGTTGTGACAACTATGCACTGTTATGGGATAGCCATGAAGGACACTTAGTTTGGATCCATGAAGGTTTTCAATGTCTGGTTAAAGTCCTGTGCAACTGGTCAGCTCTCATAGCTGACCCTGTTTTGAGTAGTAGGTTGAAGTGGAGACTTCTTTTCCAATTTGAATAGTTCTGTGAATCCATGGACTGCACGTCTGTTAGTTTTGTTTTCTTAACGATTTCAAGTAACTGTGGTTATGAAAGGGAAAATAAATGTCTTTAGAATCTACATTACCTAAATGAGAATGACTGACATAATTGCTTAGCTGTTTCCTTTTAGTGTTTTACCTACAAATGAATATATATAAGAAATAGGAAAGACTAGCAAGACTTCCTTGTTTCTGTGGTTCAGAGTAGGAATTGTTTACATAACTGAGTAAACAACTCCTGAAATTTCTAGGATACCTTGGTATCTGTAATTTACTTCCTTGGAAATCAATAGGTAGCTTGCTTTTCCCTTGAAATGTAATACATTTGATTGCCTTGCACATACTGCAGCATATTCTAAAATCCTGGTCTGTTTACTGAAGGATTAACAGTGCTGAAACACATCTGAAAGTGTTCGTTGTTTTTTTTTTTTTTTTAATTCAGTTCGAATAAGGAGAAAATCAAGACGGCGTTCACAGTGGGGCAAAGGCATCATTAAGAAGAGGAAAGTCAATAATTTAAAGAAAGATGAAGATGACACAAAGTTTGCTGATGATGAAAATCATGGAGAGGACAACAAATTGCTGGAAAATGGAGAGCTAGAGATCAGCACTGACTGCATTGAGGAGAATGGGGAGGAAGCGGGAGATCTCTCTATGACAAATGATGAATCCTCTTGTGATATTATGGATATAGATGCAGAGCAGAGGCTTAACAATGGGACATCAGGAAAGGAAAACAATTTTGCATCCACAGAAGAAGAGAGCTCAAATGAATCTCTATTAATAACCGACACTGTTACCCTGAGTGCTGAAAAGGAATTAAGGAAGGACTTTACATCAAAAGGGGAGTGTGTGAATGGGGAGGCATCTGTACACAGCTCAGAGGGTAAACCCGTTCCAGCATGTCATAATGGTAAAATGGAATCAGTTGATGCTGTTTCACTCTGTGACAACAGCAATGGGTCTAGTAACAAGCAAAAATCTTCATCTGAATATCAGCCAAAGGAGAAAACAGAAACTTCCAGTGAAAGTCAAGGAGCTGATCTTGTAAAAGCTGAATTACCACATTGCAGCAATAATGAAAAAACACTACAGAGCACAGATATTGAAACTAAAGATGCTGAAGCAGATAAAGAAGGTAAAGCTTGTTTTCAATCTTTCTGTCCTTATCTTAGTGTCTATATTAATTATAATATGCTATGTTCCAGTTATATAGTAACGTTTTATCAACTCCCATCTGTTTGAATCTTTTAGTATGCTTACAATATCTAATTTATTTATGTGGAATTAAGAGTCCACCCTTTACTTGTTCTAATGTTATCTTAGGCAAGTAAACATATTTCCGTATTTAGAGTATTGGTTATTTTTGTAGGCTTTATGGTGTATCCTGTAAAGGCTGAGATAACATTTAAACAATACTTAAAGATTTAAAAAATACTGTAACTGCAGGGGTGTGTGTGTGTGTGTATATATGTATATGTATATGTGTATATATATATATAAAAGTAAGTAAGTAGATATGTTTGGTCTATATATTCCATCTTATCTCTATTTTGATCTGTGTGTTTTGTCTTGTTTTGTTAGAGATTTGTGATTGGATAAGTGACCATAGAAATTGGTCTGATGCTGGATAAGAGACCATAGAAATACAGAATGTGTTCCTTTAAGAACATTTGCTCATAGTGAAAGGTAAAGCAGTTTAACTTGTAGGAAATGCCAGATAAACTGTTGTTTATCTACTGGAGAAGGTATCTGGCTTTGGAGTTAGTGCTGCAAAAAGATAAGAGAAGTAGAAAGGAAATCCTGGTGGTGCATAAAAGAAGGGGCCATGTCCTTTGAAGACAAGAGACAGTTTCCTCAGGGAAGAGAAATAAAAGTCTTATGCATGATTGCCTTTTTAATTAGCATTTCAGAATTATCTAAAAGAATGAAATCTTTACTTCAAAAAGTCAGCTCTGAGATTTACAAAGTAAATGAGCTTTAATGAGAGATCTGAATTATGAGGATATCACTATATTCATGTTGCCTGTGTTTGTACATACATATTTCCTCTAAGGGTAAGGAGAACAGTAGAAGAAGGGGTGTAAAAATATCAGAACTATGATGTGTGTTAAAAACGTTTACATTGCTCAATATAGTATATTCTTCTCAGGAAAAAAAAAAGGTAATTTTAAATGGTTGAGGAGAAGAAGGGTGAAGTGAGATAAAAAATATTTTGTTGTCTGAAAGATGATTGGACAACAGTTTTAATACAGAGATGGAAAAAACCTCAAATGTGTCACAAAAGCATGGAGATTCAGGAATAGAGTAGATGTGAGAATTACCATGGTTATAAAGTCATGGGATACTTTGGAGAGAAAAATGAGAATTCGATCCACTTAGGCAGAAAGATTTTGAGTATTAGCTTACTGTCTGAGCTTCCTTTAGAAGCTGTATAATTGGGTGTCGCTAAGTAGAAATGATACAACAGAAAACTCTCAGTGACACTTTGTTTTCTGTTGGGACTTCCGAGTTCAACCTGAAAGATGAAAATGCTTGTTTTCTGAACTGTGGTTTTGTGCATCTGTAAACATTCAGAGTTCTGCAAAGCTGGTGAATAATGTGCACTGCTGCGATCATGCATGCATGGTTCAAAAAAACCTCAACAAACCGAAGAAGCAAAGTCAAGCCAAAGCGAAGAAACAAGCTACTCATTTTGGGAATCTGACTGTGCTGATATTTGTTTTTTAAATTACAGGTACATTCAAAAGCAAGAAAACTCGAAAAGTCACTACGGAACAGTCAAAACCCACAAGTTTAGAGCAGGTCCCAGAAGAACCATCAGATCCTTTGCCTTCTGTGGTTGTTGACCATGACAGACTGAAGGTAATGAAACCAAAAAATAGATGGAAATGTTACCATACTTTAACAAAAATGCTTCTTTTCTCTGCTCTGAAGTAACATTTCCTTTATTTGTGACTGCAAAAAAATATTAATGGTAGCAGTGACTGTAGAAGATGATTTGTTGATCAGTGTTTTTTGGACAAGTTAATAGAACTGCTGAATCCTTACTTTCCCATCATTACTACCTTTACAAATCCAGTAATGGCACAGCAGTCCACTATTTTAATTGCAGCTTTTACAGGTACTCGTGTGTTAATTGAACATACCAGTTACTGAGGAACTGCTGGGTGCCTCATAATTAGGAGTTAACATTATCTTTTTCTCTTCTCCTGTACGTATACTTGGTGGAAAGAGCTGTTGGTGGATTGGAAAGCAAATAGGAATTTGTGCTGATCATTTGGTGTCGTAGACTGAACCCCTAATAGTAATTATCTTTCACTTTTGTCTCTGTTTAAGGAAAGTTACTACAGTATTTGCTGTCTTCTGTTGTAGAAATTAGTTTGACTTACTGTGAAATTTAGATCCCCATGTGCTGTGAAATACAGATGATAATCTCCTTGGAAACAATGTGTTGAGAGGAAAAAACAAAACTCGTATTTTACTCTCAGCTACTATGTTAAATACACACTTTCACTTGTTCTTTATGAGCAGTTCTACATGTGGTGCTCCCTCTCCATTCTTTTATTGTACCATTTTTCAATATAGGTGGAATTTCTAACATGTTTCCATTGGGTGGTACTTAGAATTTCATTGCCATGTGAGTTCTTAAAAATGTCTGCTTTAGCTATCAAAGCAGTTTTTATGGTTTGCTTTATCATAATTATTGACCAGAATGAAATAAGATGAAATATTCAGAGAACAAACATAGCTCCAGATACACTGCCTGTAAAAATCTAACACAAAAAAAAGTGTGGATATAAGCAGAGAAGTGGAGAGAGACATTGAATCCTTTTTGGATCTACATAAAAGCAATGGCCTTACTGATACCCAGGTGTAGTCCTTTTTATTTGTGTATATCCCTCCATGGTAGGGCTTCAGAAAGAGACTGCATTTCTACTTTCTCCCTTAAAAAAAATTAAAAGCGATCATAAAAACTCTTAACTTCAGCTTTTGTTGTTCCAACAGAAACTGCTTGATTTAGTGGTTAAGAAAAGTGACAACCTGACTGTTGACCAACTTGAGAGATTGTATTCACTCCTCAGTCAGTGCATCTACAGACATCGTAGAGACTATGACAAATCACAGCTGATAGAGGTGATGTTTCTTTTACTCTTTTTCTGAATTTTGTGAGACTCTTTTCAAGAACTGACTTGATCTATCAGTGTGTTTGTACTAACAGGCAAAAGCATTAAACAGACCTTGAGGAAGGTACCTATAAACTGAAAATAAGTTTAGCATGGTAATGATTTTTAAAAAAAGGTTATTTCTAGTAATCCTTCTCGGAGGGAAGTATTAAGAATATCACCTAAGAGAATGGAGAAGCTCATGCTATCAGAGTGAAAATGGAGTGACTACTTCATAGACACTCTGGGCCAAAGCCACTGCAGTTACACTTGCATTTGTGTAAATAGGCCAGAAAGAGTATTTACCTATTTCTGCTCCATGTAGTTCACTGATTGTGACTTTCATACAAGACCTTAAAAGTCTGCAGGATTTCTCTAGATTAAGTATACCCTTGGGAAAGTCCAGTACAGCATGTTGCAAGCCAGTTTTCTGCTTTGCTATCATCCTTTGCCTCTAAAGTGTTTGCTATTAAAGGCCTACTGTCTGCTCAGTAGATCATTGTTTTAGCTGTAGAGGAGTTTGGATTAATTTGCTGATTTTACTGATAACCAGCCCTGCTGCAAAATGAGTGATCCAACCAGAAACCAGTCCAACAGTATAAATATTTTTCTGAACAAGTATATCACAACAAAACCTGGACAGTCCTTACTGTAGGATATTGTAAAATTTTCATAAAATACTTTGTATTGGTTCGAGTTTAAGCTTCCCCGGGGACTCAAAAATACAGCTAAAAGAAACCAATACAACAATAATAGGATGTCTCCCCCCCCACACACCTTTTGGAAGGAAAGGAGTTAGATGTAGAGAGAGAAGGGGTAAAACACCCCAAGAACAGTTTTGCTTCAATTTGGAAGTTAAAAGAAAAAAAACTTTAACAATAAATAAAAAGGTATTTAAGGTAGGGGAGTTACAAAGAGGTATAGGGAAGGGAGAAAACAAGATAGAAAAATATATACAAAACCAGATTGATGACAATAGATGGAGGTAGATTCATGTGGTAGAAAATGGCCACATGGTAAGATAGGAGCAACAGGAACAAGGTGGTGCTATCAGGCAGGCAGGCCAGGAGAGAGTGAGTCCAGACAGGAAGTGGTAGTGGGCTAACCACTACACCTGGGGTCAACCTCGGATCCATCCTCTAGAAGGAGTCAGGAGAACCTGGGGTCAAGTTCAGACCATTCCCTCCACCCACCACACTCTTTATATACTTCTAATATTATTTCCATACTATGCCTCTGGCATCTTCACCTAAAAATATATTGATAGTCTGTGCCAAATATTAGGTAGATTAAAAAGGTATTTGTCCCACGGGAATATATTGAAACTGATCTTCGCTTTGATTCTGCGGACCATGCAGATATGTGTTTATAGCTGAGTCACCAACAGCTGAGGTGTGCATAAGACTTCAATTCATGCAGTGTGCCATTGCAGTGGTTTCCTAATACATATAGAATACTTTAATCATATAAAGGACCCCGATACACTTAGAGTTTCTCTTGGACTGTCATAGTGGAGAGCTTTTCTGCATTAGTACTCTTTTAATTAGTTTCCTCTTTCTCTGTATTTTGATAGTGTGTGGCAACTAATAAACAGAAATGTGTATTTT
This sequence comes from Eubucco bourcierii, assembly GCA_013396675.1. Classification (NCBI taxonomy): domain Eukaryota; kingdom Metazoa; phylum Chordata; class Aves; order Piciformes; family Ramphastidae; genus Eubucco; species Eubucco bourcierii. Next base: position 38,278 of record VWZE01005333.1, read on the forward strand.
CTTATTTGTTCAGATTAAAAAAAAAAACAAAAAAAAAACAGTAGATGCAGTTATGTAATGTCACTTTATTTCTGTCTGTATTTGTGTGTAATTGTTGCTCTGTGTGTCCTGCAGGAGATGGAAAGAACAGTTCATGTATTTGAAACATTCCTGTGAACTCGTCAAGATGGGTGGGTTTATCCTCTCAAACTGCTCATGGAAGAGCAGTCCTCTGAGCCATTCAGTTTCCATTTGCACCAAGTATGTGCAGAGCCTTGGTCTTAAGTGCTCTCTCTTTTTCTTTCTGTTGAATTTGGTGCTATTGTCTCAGGTACCTGAAACCAACCAGCCTACAAGAACCAAACGAAACTTCGTATAGTTGTATCTGATATAAATAAAGAATACAGTGCCACAGCTTGGAGATTTTTGGTGCTACAGAAACTGTTCTCATTTCTGCTCTTGTTCACTCTACATGCATTATCTTTGGGGAAACTTCAGGCAAAGCAGAGACCAACACATAGAAGAGGACTGGAAAGAGCAGATCTAAGTTGAATATTTTTAAGCGGGCAACCTTTTTTTATTTTGTTTTTCCAACTTTTCTCTGGGGTAACGGACAAACAAAATCTGTTCTAAAGAAGGCAATGATGCATTGTGGTAGGAATCTTGAGTAACTGGATGTACAGTAATTTGAAGATGAGGCTCTCTAGAACTGCCTTTAATGTGCCTTTTAGTTGATTGAGAGAGATAAGGCTAATCAGTTGGTTTGGATTATAGCAAATGGCAATGTTAGAAAGCTGTCATAAGAATGAAGATCGCCGAAAGGATGATTTGTGTTCTCTTCATTGGATGGCAACCAGTGTTATGGTTCTATAATGCCTGTCTTGCTCTACAGAACTAAACTAAGACACGCTGAAAAAGCCACATACTTTACCAAAATGGTGAAATTCCTTTTGCATTGGTATGTATTTGTTTTAGAAACAAGTTACACAGTGAAACTCTCCTGTATTGCTAAAAGTGAAGCATTTTCCCACCATTTCCTTTTCCATTTTGAGTTCTTTTAGAAAACCAAGTTTAATACTGGCAGACTTCTTTCTGAAGTTCCATGTTTGTAATATAGCTTGGACTGTGCAGTGCAGGTAAGAAGACACTATAGTTGGTCAATGTCCTGGAACCCAAGCTCACTTGAAAATAAAACTTAAACTAGGCTTCACAACTCAGTTTGTGCAAAGCATTGTTAAAGCTGAGGGGATTGGAGGACAGCCTTTTGAATCTATCTGTTTGGACCAAAGTTCTCTGGGTCTGAACTGTGTAGTTCACAACCTCTACTGTCTAGCAACTGGAGAGAACAGTCTAGGCAGTTTCAAGAAAAACATATTTTATCATGAGCTCAGCACTAAAGTATTACCTGGGCTGTTATATTTTCAACCTATGTGGAAAGTGTTTTAGAGTTGGCTGGTGTTACCATCGTTAACCGTTCATTGTGACTGTCCCTACATAGCTGCGGAAGCGTCTTTCCAGAAATATGCAACACAGTGTGATTAGTTTTTAATTAGAGAAAACAGTCTTGGACTACTGCAGAGATACTGAGCTACCTCAGCTTTTTGTATTTTAGTTACCAGCAGTGTTTATGGAGGACTGTAATCACTCTGCTCCCATTTATAAACTGAAGCTAAGGTACTTATCTCCACCTCCATGGCTAATAGTAGTATAGTGCTGCAGAGGAACAAAACATGGGCCTTGGGCTACTGCAGTAATCCAAAGTGCTTTGTGTATTATGGTTAAGCATCGGTCTTAGATCTTTTTCTCCCCTGAATGCTACTGTTATTCTTTATAGCTAATGGCAGAAAAAGGTTTTAAGCATTCATGTACATCTAGTCACACCTTCAAAATGCAACCCATGCAGAAACAGTGTATTTTTTAGGTGGGAAAGTGCGATTAAAAACAACAAAAGAACAAACAGAAAACACAATTTAAATGAGATTCTTTAATCTCGGATTTGATTATGGGATTTTTTTCCATGTTTCATTTAGTATTTATTAGCGTCATACCTGTTTGAGATATTTTTGTGTCTGGTACATTAACAGCATTTTGTATTTTGATGGAAGTTGTTACAAACTTTAAGATTTGATTAAATAAAATGTAGCAGATTTTTTGTAGCAAGTTTCTGATAAAAGGGGTTTTTGCAAGTCTCAGGTTCTTGCTGCAGAATTTTTTAAGAATATTTATTCCAGTTTCACTTACTCGAAGTTTTTGTTCAAGTAACAGCAGCACTTCTGGAAGATAAAAACTGCATACGTTTTTAAGAAGTTAATAAATTTATATGATGAAAACAGTTGAGAATTATAGTCACCAGTGAGTGTGAAAAGCAAGTTTAAGCTAATGCCTAGCATTAAAAATTATTCTAAAAGGCCGGGTTTCTAAAGGAAAATTTTTACTGTCAGTTGTTGATTGGGAAAAACTGTAAGAGGCAACTTTACTAATTGGGGAGCTGCCATGGTGTGTTAGAGAAATGTAGCTGATACCAGATGTTCTAGTGGACAGCTTACCTGAAATGATATACTTGCCTTCCTAGCCCAAATAACCACACTTCAGTTTTTGTTTTCCTTTACAGATGTCTGGTGGTTATAGAGTTAAAACAGCTGTTAATCTGTCCATGTGGTCTAAACTTGTTTACTCCTTGTATGTTTTTAATTTTTTTGCCATATAGCACTGGCAAGAGTTTGTACAAATTGACCTCTCTTCCTTGTTTCTTGTTGTGAAAATTGCAAATAAACTCCTTTGTGAGTCTTTGTGCTGGGGTCAGTGAAACGTGACCAGCCAGAAGAAAGGTGGTCTCTCTCGGGGACTGGTGGGGTTGTCTTGGAGATAGTAAGAGTTGCTCTTTGGTGAAGTTGATGGCTATGGAGTTAATTGTATTTGCAAGCTTGAATCTCGCCTGTGATTAATTTTTTTTTGGTTTTGTGTCCTCTGTATTGTTACTTGATTTCCTCATATGCCAATGTATTTATAGGATTACTGGGTTTTGTAATAACGTGTCTTCCTTTTTGGTTTGGTTTGGGTTTTTGTTGTTGGTTGTTTGGATTTTGTTGTTGTTGTTGTTCTGTTTGTTGGGGTTTCTTTTGGGTTTTTTGTTTGTTTGTTTGTTTGTTTTTAATTGAGTTGGTGGGTCAGCTCTGGTTGTCCCTTCAGTCTCCTGAATGGCAACCATGCAGCTGATAGTCAATTGTTTTGTTCTTATTTTATTTTGTAATCGCAATATAAGCTTGAATTTGGGCTTGTACTTGCATCTTTTGTATCTTGTACATTGGGTTGTTTAGACATTGGGGAAGTCTTGTTTGGTTTCATTAACATGTGTCTACTTCACGAATTGAGTAGACTTCCATCATCAACTATGGTATATTTCAGATTCTATAGTTTTATTCAGAACTGTGTTTAAATTGGTGTTTTGCGTTTTGACTTCATTTTATGTTAGTTTGAAGTAAGTTATTTAATTTTTTTGAACTTCTGGAAATTTTGAACATTTTACTGTAATTTGTAATATAACTGCTGTGAAATACTTGAATAAAGATGACAAGAAAACACAGCTTTAGCCCCCTCAAAAATGAATTTAAAGGAAATGATGCCTCCTAGCTGATTTCAGCTTGTTCTTACTGGACCTTGATTTCACAGTTCACATTTTACACTGGGATCTTTGCTGTTTAGTCACTTTGAGCAGTTTAATCTGTAACTTCTGCTTTCAGTGTTTGTCCATTAAAGAAAAAACCTTTTATTAGTAGTTTTGAACAAAGAAACTAAATTGACATTGGTGAGCGAGTGGCATAATTACGGAGCTACACGCTCTGTGCACAGAAAGGGTTTTATGTTCAGTTGCAGGGTACCACCCAAGACCGCCAATAGCACATCAGCAGCCAAGTAACATCGGAGCTCTCATTAGAGGTTTTTAAAGTTCATCTTTAAAAAAAAAAGAACCAGGATTATGTATAATGTGGAACAGAGGATGAGAAGCTGTTCTGTGGATCTTTTATGGCTTCTCTTGAGGTGTAGGACATGTATCACACCTGCTTATTTTCCTCTATTTATAGGATCATAGAATGATTTAGTTAGAAAAGGCCTTTAAGATCATCGAGTCTAATAACTTTCTAACTCTACCAAGCCTGGTATTAAAACATGACCCACAGTGCCACATCTCTGCATCTTTCACCTCCAGAAACAACGATTCAGCCACCTCCCTAGGGAGCCTATTCCAGTGCTTGAGAACCCTTTCAGTCAGGAATTTTCCTCTGATCTCCAATCTAAACCTCTGGTGCAAAGTGAGGCCATTTCCTCTTGTCTTATCACTTGTTTGTAAGGAGAAGAGACCCACACCCACCTGGCTGCAACCTCTTTTCAGGGAGTTGTAGACAGTGAAAAGGTCTCCCTTCAACCTCCTTTCCTCCAAACTAAACAATCTCAGTTCCCTCAGATATTCCTCATAAGACCTGTTCTCCATCCACATTTTTCACCAGCTTTGTTGCCCTTCTTCGGACCCACTCCAGCACCTTAATGTTTAGTTGTGAGGGTCTGAAAAGGGAACACAATAGTCAAATTGTGGCCTCATCACAGAGCGACAATATTTCCCTGGTCCTGCTGGTCACGCTATTCCTGGCACAGGTCAGGGTGCTGTCAGCCCTCCTGTTGCATCCCCAGATCTTTCTCTGCTGGACACATTTCTAGCCACTTCCCCAAGCTGGTAGCGTTGCTTCAGGACAGCCAGTCAGCCTGTCTAGGTCCCTTTGTAGAGCCTTCCTACACTGAAGCAGATCAACACTCCTTCCCAGCTTAGTGTCATCTCCAGTGTTACTCAGGGTGCACTCAACCCCCTTATCTAGGTCATCGATAATAAGAGAACTGGTTCTGAAACCGAGGCTAGCTGAGGAAGGTAGCAGTAGTAACTTACTTCATGAGTGACTCTGAGTCTGCTGTTCCATGCATCTGTAAAAGCACAATTAGATTATGAAATAAGTTCTATTTGTAGAAAGATGAAAAGCACAATTAGATATTAAATAAGTTCTATTATAGAAAGATGAGAGTGAGAGAGCCTAGGCTGATTTTTGTCAGTGTGGCCAGATGTGTTGTTTTGGTCTGAATGGCCTTGCAGATACCAACTTCATGATACCATCCTATGAGTTTTCAGTCTGTGAATAAAGAATGAGCTCTTGGGTATCTGCTACCTTGTTTCTGATAGTAAAATCCTGTAAAAACTGATTCTGTAAATAGAATCAGTCAAAAGAGGCAAGTCTGTGATTTATTTGGGCATTGAAACAAGGGTTCTTGTAAAAATAGTGGTGCTTCAAAAGCATGAAGTTGTAAGGAATAGTTGGGTTCACATGTAGTTAGTAAAGCCCTGGTAAAAACTTGTGCAGCACTCACATTTGTCAAGTCTTCACTGCTTAGTGCTGCTTCCTCTTGTTACTTTTTGCCTTGAGTGTAAGTTTGGAAATGAGATTTCCTGTATTTCCTTTAATTTACAGTGCTGCAAATTAAAGCTGTTTCCACATTTAAGCTCCTCAGATAAATTATTTAAATAAATTAAAAATCTGGTCCTTTTATTCTGTATCTTGGGTAGGATTTGGATTTGGGCTTGTAATATCTGGAGTTTTAAACTAGCACTGCATGGGAATGAATTCTGCAAACTGAATCAGTAAACTTATCAACTGATTAATAAAGCCAAACTTAATTTTTTCCCCCTCCTTGTAGTCATGTAACTATTATGTAAAAATGAAGGATTATAAACTCTAATTAATTCATCCTCATTCCATTTCTAGGTGAGTAATTTTTTTACAGTGTGATCGTCTGCACAGGAAGTGTAATTTTTGTTGAACCTGCTGCCAGTAAGTGGCAGTGACGACTACTAAATTCCATTTATCTGAGGAGTGCAGTTGAGGTATGCTGCATTGAGCATTACTTTAATAGTAAGGAAAATCCTTTACATTTAAAAAGATGGTAAGCTCCTAAGAGTTAAAATGGATTCACCACTTACAGTGGTGTGTTAGTTTAAACCTAGCCATCCACATGAAGGTTTGCTGCCATGTGCATGCTCGTTTGGAATAGAGCTGCTTTAAAGGTTTTGGATGAGAAAGGTTATCTGGAGTTAAGCCTTGTTAGGAGGATTCTCACATTCAGTTACAAGAGTGAGATCGATCAAGAGCAGATGGGGAGGCTGTTGATTCTCTGCATTTGGGGCATCACTGCTGCAGTACTTGGGATGTGTTGGCATACTGCAGAAATAAAGTTTCTGCCATGGTGGACTGCTGTCTGTGCTTTGTTTACTTCTGTCTTTTAGCAGTCAGGAAGATTTAGGTTGGACATAAGATTTTCTTCACAAAAAAGGGTTGGTGAGCACAGGTACAAGCTCCCCAGGGATATGATGGGAGTCACCATCCCTGGAGGTATTTAAAAGTGTGTAGCTACTTAGGGGCATGGTTTAGTGTTGTTCTGGCAGTGCTGGGTTAGCTTTTGGACTTGATGATCTTAAAGGTCTCTTCCAACCAAAACAATTCCATGATTCTATTCTATGAATTTGCCAGAGCATGAGTGAGAAGGTCTCCAAGATTGGATGACTGCTGGGAATACTCATTCCAAGGTTCTAAGAGGGATGAATTACATCATGATGAGAAAGCTTTTCATCAGTGTAAAATTTGAATTGCCCTATAACTCAGAGATGTTCGACTGTGTCTGTATGAAGTAGGAGTGTGCAGAAGATTACCTGCAATCTTAGGGACTCTGGATCGAGATTAAGGAAAGGCTTGGGAATATTTCAGAAGGTTTTCTATTGAAATACTTCTTTGACAAAGAAAAGCAGAGACCTAGAAAATATACTAAATTCGGGCTCGATTACTTTGCCAAGAAATGCAGCCTTTCTGCTGTAGAGGGAAAGAAAATGATGCCGTTTTAGTTAAGGAGCTAGGTCTCATCTCTAAACCCCCAGTTCCAGTTTTGTTGTGAAGGTTTCTTTTGTTTTGCTGACTTTGTTACATCTTGCAGAATCCCTTCTGTATGTGGAAGTTTCCTGAAAAAACAGTGGCTCCTAATTTTGGTGATAGGGAAGGGTAAATTGTCGTTCTCCTTTAGGCTTCTAATGAATAAAACTGAAATCAGTTTTGAAATGCCAGCTGCATTTGCTGTGACATTAAAAAAGTTTTAGTGGGATAATAGAACTAAAATGTGTTGTATGTGACTGTTAACAGCAGTTTAATAACTGTTTTGTGTAGACGTTCTTAAGTACCAGAAATATAAGAATGCAAGACTGCATAAAGGATTGGTTCAAAATTAATGTCTAACCTTTGTATTGGAGTTGCAGTGCTTCAGAGTCTTGCTCTAAAATTTAAAACATGTCCTGAAGGCAGAAAGCTGTCTTTTTTTCCTTAAATAAAAAGCTTCCTTTTCACAAGACTCAGAGGATAGCCACAAAAGTGCAAGCTGAGCATAAATTTTAGAGTGTTAATCTTTTCAGTGCATGAGAGTAAATTTTGGAAATGGAAATGAGCTGACACCTAATGAAGGTTTAAATGTTTAGCAGTTTGCCACAAAAATTCAGATTTATTCACAAGGAATAAAGTCAGCAGAGAGCACTGTTGAATCTGATGCTGTGGCAGGTATGATTTAATCTCGTGCGCACTTAGGGTTTGCCAACTGCTGCATGGCTTAAAAACCTTTTCAAGAAGGGCATCTGCAGAGTTTGTAGATCTCTCCTCTCGTGGAGCTTCTCATCAAGTGGTTAAGTTCATGGATAGAAACACATGCCTTATTCCTCACTTGTTTTGGTCCAGCTTCTGCTTCCAGCCACACTGCTTCTTGACTTTATGTTCTAGGCAGTTCATACGTACATACCTACCTTCCATCCTCCTCAGAATCTAATGCACTGTGATCAAGTAGCCTCTCAGTCTTCTTGGTGAGCAAAATCAGCTCTTTATGGCTTTCACTGCATTTTCTGCAGCCTTTAAGTCATTTTTATAGCTCTTTTCTGCAGTAGGTCAATTTTTCAACACTAAAATATTTGTTCACAGAGGAAATTGATGTGATATTCCAGCACTGGTCCCACCAGGACCAGATAGAGAGCTAGAAAGCACTTGATTCCTACACACTGTTCCCCTTTCTGCACATCCAAAGATCAATTTAGTCCTTTTATGACACGATATTGGACTGGGAGCTCTTGCCACTTGACTCTTCCCAGACTTGCAGGTTTTTGTGATGCTGATCTCCATCCCGGATGTCAGCCTTCTTCATTTCCCACCTCTCTGAGGTCCTACTAAGCTCTATGAAAAGAAGTTCTGGTTTAGTTATCCCAGCCAGCCAGAGGCGACAGCACAGCATGTATGATTTGTTCAGTCCTCTTTACATTCTGCTCTGCTAATCTCTGCTTCAACAGGTGTGTGGCTAGTGATTTATGTTCACATTTTCCTTCCAGAACATAGGAAGAAGAGGATCCCCCATTAGAAATACTCTGATAATACCAAATTGAGAATGGCTCGAACAGATTGGATATTCCTCCATTAATCTACCTATTATTAGCCTGTTTAATATTTGCTGTCTGAATACTGTACAGTGAGAAAGTTGAAGTATTTTGTGACATGCCATTGAAAACTTGTTACCTTATCAATCAAATGTGTAATCCTGTCAGAGAATGAGATCAGGTTTGTGTGATACAGCTGATTTTCTAGAAAATCATTGTATTCGTTCTTATCTCTCTGATTTGTGATCAGTTTAGTTAGATATCATCTTTTCATTTTTACTTGGGATTGATGTCAGGTGAATGCCCTGTAATTACCCAGTCATTTCACTTGCCCTTTGGAGAGCTGTCACATTATCAGCACTCCTTCTGAAATATCCACATATTATTAAAAATTAATGTCACCAGGGCACAGACTTCTGGGCGTTCCGGAGGTGGCTGAGTGTTAGGTTACCTCCTGAATGTGAACACTCCTAAACACTAGGGAAAATCTAACGCCCTCCAAGGTAGTATGCCATCCGGAACTCCTACTCCCTGTGGGGGATACCTCTTGCCAAATAGAAAATAGAAATGTGAACTATTCCCAAGCACTCTGCCATATTTCCACTCTTTCCCCACCCCAGAAAGGCTGCATGTGGCATTCAAATGCTCTTGTACATAAACAGGCAGCTTGCAGAAAAGCTGGGCATAAAGTGAAACAGGTGAAATTGAACTTAATGTCAACAAGTGCTGGAGCACTGCATTCACTGGATGGGAAAGCAAGTAACTGTCAAAGGTTAGGGTTGGGCTGGCCACTACCCAAGTGACAGATGCTCTCTTACCTCCCAAAGGGAAGAGAAAGAGAATAAGGGAGACCTATGCATCAAAAAGAAAACTAAACCCACTTTAATGGAAATAATAAAATGAAATATATACAAATATATACAAAACCAGTATCAAGCCAACCTCCCTGATGGCACTTGGTCACCTTCACTGCTGATGCTACAGCTTAAGTCCAAGACTTGACTCAATGCCAGACAGGAACTGGACTCTGGAACCATATAAGAACACATGGATTGGGATTGAAGACAGAACAGAGTCTTCCTCAGATGCTGGCCATTGAAGATGAGAGCTTCACTCTTGTGATTCCTCAGCTTTATACTGAATATAACATATGTGGAATGGAGTATCTCAGTCAGTCTAGGGCCACCTGAACTGTCTACTCCTCCCTTCAGAAGTGACCTTTTACTCTGCACACAGGATTTAGCAGGGACCTTGTTCTGCACACCAATCCTTGGCACTAACTATGAACCTTGATTGGTATTGCTGCTAGAAGCAGATGCTCTCTGAAAACATCCTGTTAACTGCAGAAAATGTACTTATGTAGAAGAGGCTGAGCTGAGAAGTAAAATCCCTGAACAGAACTTCTAACTCAGACCAGGACAATAACATATTAAAAGAGAATCTCTGAAACTGAGTGCCTACAGAAATTCCAGTGCTCTTGGAAATTTAGGCTTCTCTTGTGAGAGCTGATGATTTTTGCTTGAGTGGAAGGACAGTGTTTCTGGTAAAGCACAAGTTGGACTCAAGACTTGAAAAGCATTTGGTGCATCTCCTTCACTAGTCAGTTCCCTGGTCCTTACTGTCATCCTCTCCACCAACACAAGGATGTTGTATTAGAAATTACAGACTACTTTAAACTCCTGAGATGGGGAGTGGAATTGGTTCCTTTCTACCTGTGAAAGCTATTAGTTTTATAAATTCATGGGGTTTTTTTGGGGTTTTTTTGTTTGTTTGTTTTCTGTTTGTTTGGTTTTTTCCAACGAGGTGTGAAGCTGAAGGTTATATTCAACTGGCACTGGTGACCTTGGGTGCCTACTCTTTAGCTACAAAAACATGAGAAAAAGTCACCCCTACTGGACAGTGGGGAAAGTGTGTATCACCTGTGGTATGAGCAGTGACTTCAGACAATCTTAATTTTAGGTCTGGCTGTCATCACAATTCCTTGTTTTCTATTAATTTGCTTACAAGCTACATGCTGAAGTTGCCTGTCAAGCTATTAAAAAATGGGGTTACCAGTGCTGTTCTCTGGACAGGTTGCAAAATAGTTTGATACCATTGCCAGTACATATCTTACTGTATAAGATCTAGAGTATGAAAAAAGGAAAAGCAAATGCTGTTCAGAAGTAGCAGATGATAAAACCAGCAGGCAGCCTTTCAAACCTTCACTGTATAGACCACCGTTAATGAAAAATTCAGTAGCAGTTTTGGCTTGATGACAGCACTGGAGCTTCCTTCTCCCAGGTAGTAACTGAGCCAAAACATTTAATTCTGTGTATAAAGCTGCTACTGATTGAAGTAGAATTTGTTTAGATAAAGAAAATTGGAATTTGTTACTCCTTAAGAAATCCGCTGGCTAAACAGGGATTACTGAGTGCAGTATGTGTTATCAAAAGAAAAAACACCAGTGACTAGCAAAGGGAGAGTCATTTTTCAAAGCAGTCTGACACTTAAGAGTTTGGGCCTTGCGCTACAAGGAGGACATTGAAGTGCTGGAGTGAGTCCAGAGAAGGGCAACGATAATAGTGAAGGGTCTGGAGAACAGGTCTTAAGAGAACCAGCTGAAAGAATTGTGGTTGTTTAGCCTAGAGAAAAGAAGGCTGAGGGGAGACCACCTTGCCCTCTAAAGCTACCTGAAAGGAGGTTAGAGTGAAGTAGGGGTCAGGCTGTTCTTCCAAGTAACAAGTGATAGAATGAGATGCTTCAGGTGACACCAGGGGAGATTTAGGCTGCATGTTAAGGAAGTTTTTCCCATCAAAAGGGTCATTACGCATTGGAACCAGCTGCCCAGGGAAGTGTTGGAGTCGCCATGCCTGGAGGTATTTAGCAGATGTGTAGATGTGGTCCGAATGGACATGGTTTAGTGGTGGACTTGGCAGTGCTGGGTTAACACTTAGACTTGATTGTCTTAAAGGTCTTTTTCAACCTGGTTTTGTGACTAAGTTTTATTACTCTTTTCAGCTTCCAGGCTCCAGCAGTTGGGGACTGCACTGGTCTCCTTGTCATGCTTATGCAGGTTGGCTAAGAGGCCCATGATGGCAGCTCTTGCTTTCATGAATTCTTACCTCAGTGAGTGTTTAATCATGCCTTAAAAAGGTTGTCTTTTTGGAGGAAAAACTGTGTTTCTGTTCTGGTATCGCAGTCCAGCTTAATGTAAACACTCTCCCTGAGACACATCTGTCTGCTTCCCTCTGGACCATTTTCTTTTTGGCTTTTTCTGCAGTCTGAAGTTATCAACCCAGAACACTTGCCGACAGTGGGAACTTATGGGTGCCTTTCTGTGTGTGCTGGCCTCTCCGCTTCAGCCAAAAGCACATTTCAGCTCCCGGTTTTGAGCTGACTTGAAATGGGAAAGGAGGCATTAAGGGGTGAGCTTTAGGGTCTCATCTAATTAAAAAAGCCTGTATTAGCATGACAAGTTGTAAAAACGTCAAAGTGGATATGGAGTCAGCATCTCCTAGAGACTTGGCACAGGCTTCAGCCTGCCAGGACTTGACTGTAAGTGCTGTTAGTATGTTTATCCCCTGTTATGTTACCCTCACCTTTTTCCATTGGCGACGGGGTGGCAGTGTGGTTCTGAGACCTTGCCCTTACATTCCCGACAGCAGAGAGAAGCTGTTCAGCTCCAGAATTTTCAGAGGAAAACCTTTGTGAGAAGAAGCAGGTGGGTAAGTACTTGGAGCAGTTTGTACCTTTGCTGCCTCTGCTGATTAAACACAATGGTACTTGTGAAGCCAGGCAGGAGTGCAGGCTGTGGCTCCTCTCCTGGTTAATCCCTGCAGCTGCGGAAAGAAGTGGGTGCCCCTGCTGGCGTTCAGTTTGCTTGGACTCCACCAAGGGCAAGCAGAAGTGTAACGAACCCTCTAATTAGCTTGCTCCAATTGCACTCTGGTAAGCTCAGCCCAACACCTAGCTGCAGTTAATTAAAAGTCAGGGTTGCTGAGGTTTGATTAGTACTGTGTGCTTGCCGCTAGATGAAACAACGGGAGAAAGGTGGGCGACTTGTGTAAATTGTCAGCGGTTGGTGATTACCTGAACGCAGTGAATAGCCCTGTTTGGAGATCACTCTCCTTCACAGGTGAGCCAAGGGAGAGTCAAACCAGCCAACAAAAGAGTTTTTGTCATTATCAGGCTGCTGAGCCAGCCTGTTCGCTGCATTTCTTAAAGCTTTTAAGAAGAAAAATCTCGGAGCAGATATGTGCACATAATTCATTTGGCAAAAGCGCTCAGCCAGCTTCCCAGAGGGGAACTAAAATAATTTCCACATACAAGTAAAGCAAATAGCCTGTGTCTTGTTCATCCTACCAGGTATTATTGACTAGTGCTGAGTAAGAGATCTTCGCGGAGCGGTGATGAAAAGGTTGGCAATTCACTTCACTTGGTCTGGATTATTGCAGCATGGTTGTGCAATATTGAATTGCAAGGCTTTTAGTAATCTTCACAGGCTGTTCTACCTGAGCCACCAAGCCCAAACGAAAATGTTTAAAAACTGTGGTTCATGCTGTTAAATACTTGCACAGATGTACTCTGTAAGAAGAGTTAAATTCTCTGTAACAGGGGAAATTTCAATATATGTTAGATTCTTCCTGTTAATGTGCTGAACAGATATTACTGCCCAGGTTCCAGTTGAAATGTTCTGCTGCAGTAGTATCTGGGACTAGTTATATTTGGCTCATCTTTGTTCCATATCCAGTTTTACAACTCCAGATGACGCCCTCATGAAACATCAAAGAAACCACAAACAGTTGCACTTAAGTGCTGTCTGAGAGATGTGCTTCCAGAGATCCCACTTTGGACATGAAGAAATTTTGACCATAGGGTAAAAGTGGCTTTGATCTTTTAGACACTGCAGTGGCACTGCAGGACAAACTCTGACTTCCATTTAAAACTAAATATGCAAACACAAAGCTGTTTTTTGGTGGGATTTGTTTCACGATAGCTTCTTAAATTGTCTTGAGCCTTTTTGTTGTTTAATAGTAAGTTTGGGAAAGTAGATAAGGAAACAGTCTTGGTGAATAACACCACCCCACCCCCCCCCAAAAAAAAAAAAAATCTAAAATTTTTTTTGTAGAGGAGAATGGAAGTACTTTGGAAGACACTGAGTATTTAAATATTAGCAATACATTTTGGGATTTCCAGGAGCAGCCAGCTGGGTGGAATGAACACATTTTCATCTATGGCTGGGATATGAAACCTGAAGTCACTGTTCATGTCGTGTTTGTTTCTTGTTCAGCTGTGACAAAATTAACCCAATCTGGATGCTGGATCTAGATCTATAAATATATTTATTATAATATAACAAGAACTTAACAGTAAACATAAACTATATACAATACCATTACAGAGAACCCTGTTTTAATATTATTCACAGAAATAGCCACTTTTGTTCCAGTGTGAGAAATGAAGAGATAAGCTAAATTGGAAATGTTGAATGTGTTTAGGTCTTGTTGACAGGTAGCACCTCCTTTGGAGGCAGACACACACCAACACTAAAATTAGTCCTGCCCCAGGCAGTTAGAAACTTGTGCTCCAATCTTTAGGTTCACACTTGCACCCTGTTTGACATAAATACTTTAAATGACATACTAGTATATAATTTTGTTGTGCTTATTATTTTTTTTTATTTCTTTAAAGAATAAATAAAACAACTGCATAACAAAGGCTGGAACCTCACTGTCAAAATGAGAGACTTTGAGTCACCCTATAGCTTGACTCAGCTGACTTGAGCACTTCAAATACTGCAAGACACAAATTTCCTTTTTTTTTTTTCTTTTATTTTATAAATGATTATTAATAAAATAAGATGATTAGCTAACCATCTGCATTGATTTCCCCAAAGCTGTAGGCAGACCTCCCTCCATAGAAAAAGGCTAGCATATTTGGTATGAAATTCAACTAGATATTGACAGTAAGATCTCACCCACGCCCTGTATAGGACCCTCTTTGAATTACTGGCATGGCATTTGGGCTTTGAGTCTGCAAAGGCAAGTATGGCAACTTTTTTCCCCTCTACTTGGAAAGAGATCAGACAATCCTTAGCTTGGGGTTACTTCCTATTTAAGATTCTTTCCCCTGCCCCCTCTATGTTACCCGATCCATCTCCCCTTTGATCCTTTTATGTATAAATTTATAAAGAATTTCCACGTCACAATGCTCTCTGAATAGACAATATTTTAATATATATATAAAAATATAACCCCTGTGCTGTGCATATACTTACAACTCTACATAGTAATCATTTTAAGTCTCTTATACTGGGCTTAAATCTATGCATTTTTTCTACCACGGGATTTAAACTCGTGTGTTTAAAATCAGTAAATAGAGAGAAGCGTAAAGGTTTCCACACCTACGGGGAAACCTGGAAAATAAAACCAAATAAAAAACTTCTCAGACTTTACATAAAAGGTAGTGGCTGTATCCCAATGTCAGGAATTTTGATTCAGAGCCAAAACTGAGTGTGTAGCCACAAAGGGAGACATCTCCATTTGATGACAAGATGGAAATCCCACCCTCCACTCTGTGTTTCAATGTGACCCCAACCAGCAGTGAAGAGTGGGTTTAGCAGGAGGATGCCTCTGGAATTGAAACAGGTTTCATTTTGCATTATGGGAGTTAAGCACTGCCGAGTTTGCTCATCAGCAGAAAGCAGGAGGAAAAGCTTTAGAAAGACACCCCCCCACCACACCTGTGGGCATGGCCACACATGCCTGCACAAGTATCACCAAGAGCAGAAACTCATCCAGCCCAACAGACCCTTTTTTTTTCCCCCCCAGTTAACATGGGATTTATTACCAATTGTTGTTCTTCTCCCCAGTCCCCACCTCTCCCCCACTGTTTGGGCTCTGCTCATGTGGACTGAAAGGTCTGTTTGATCTGATGGAAGACTAACATCAACGTAAGCCATCTGCCACACAAGATTTCTCTCAGTCATTGGTATTGAAAAGCAGATACTTGTTAAAAACAAATGCAGGATTCAAAGTGGTTAAGGACACTTTGACCTTTCAAATAGATTGATGCCTAAAATGTAATAAAACTAATCTGCATGGTTACTCTAAGAATCAAGCTTGAGCTCTAAAGTAAAATGCAGATTTTTTTTGTTTGATTTTGTTTTTTTCCTCTCTTCCCCAGCTTAAAAAATATGTGAAATTCTATTGCACCTGGGTTGACCAAAAGCCGACATCCAGACAAGCGCCACTATAACATCTAGCGGCACCCTTGTGTTAAGTTACAATATCTTACATAGCACGGAGCTCTCTGCTCCTTGATCACCAAAAGGTGAGGATGATTTTTCTACATTCAATGTAGACACTATTCAAGACTTTAGAGCAATATGTTCACTGGCTGGCTTTTTGCTGCTTTTGTTTCTCAAGTAGTAGCATTCTTCTTGCCTGCTTTCTGCAGGTACAAACAGTTCTCTGTCCAACTCCCAGGTAACATCAGCCGCTCTGAATGTACTTCTTGATTACTACACAGCCGTGTCGAAAAACAGGGCAGGGCATATTTGGTAGAAGTGTCCATGTGTTTGTTTTAGGGTCGTAGGCCTCCATGTTTCCCAGGGCAGGTCCTTCGCTGCTAACGATCCCACCAGTGGCATAAATTTTTCCATCCAGAACCACAGCACTGTACATTTTAGAAAAAAAAGAAAGTTTGAGTTAGACTTTTTACCCAACCAAGTTTCTTTTTAAACTTAAGTCCAATCTTTTGTAGTAAGGATTAAGCCCTTTATTTTTAACTATATAAAGTTGCACGGGCATTTCTCTTCCCTCTCTTTTTCTCTCTCCCACATCAATCCTTTCTGTCTTCCTGTCAGGTAAATAAGTGATGTCTGTAATTTAAACTACTCCCAGCAAGATGTTTTTTCTCTAGCACCTGGGATCTAAAGCAAATGTAGCAGGATGAAGTTGGGAAAAAAAAAAGGGGGGGGGGGGGGGGCAGAACTCTCCAGAAAAGTCCTCTGTTGCTTCAGCCCCTGCCATGGCTACACTCTGGTGCTGGAGCCTGAAGGTCCTGCTGGCTTGTTCATGTGTATAGAATCATAGAATGGTAAGGTTGGAAGGGACCTCAAGGATCATCTAGTTCCAACCCCCTGCCATAGGCAGGGACACCTCCCACTAGTACAGGTTACTCAAGGCCTCATCCAATCTGGCCTTGAACACATCCAGGGAGG
>VWZE01005333.1:55383-210451 GCA_013396675.1 Eubucco bourcierii
ATGTTGAGCTTTTCATCAACCCAGACTCCAAGGTCCTTTTCCTCAGGGCTGCTCTCCAGCCATTCACCACCCAGCCTGTATTTGTGCTTGGGATTGTGCCTACCCAGGTGCAGGACCTTACACTTGGCCTTATTGAATTTCATGAGGTTGGCCTGGGCCCACCTCTGCAGCCTGTCCAGGTCCCTCTGGATGGCATCCCTGCCCTCTAGCAAGTCGACTGTGCCACACAGCTTGGTGTCATCTGCAAACTTGCTGAGGGTGCACTCCATTCCTCTGTCCATGTCACTGACAAAGATGTTAAACAGCACTGGTCCCAGCACTGACCCCTGAGGGACACCACTTGTCACTGGTCTCCAGGTGGACATTGTGCCCTTGATCACCACTCTCTGGGTTCGACCATCCAGCCAATTCCAGCGAGTGGTCCACCCATCAAGTCCATGTTTTTCCATGTGTACCCAGGAGGAAAACCGACTCAAGGCACACAAATATGATGGTTGTGGAGGTGCAGCTGAGATAATGTCAGGGGAGCTGTGTGCTGGTATCTAAAGAAGCCAAAAACTCGTACTGCTTTTTTAAAAGGAAAGTGTTCAGAAATCTCTTGCAAATTCAGACTTCAGGCATCTCTTCCAAATCAAAGATAATGAGGCTGGGCTAGTCCTGTGGTCTGCAGGCTCTTGATAGAAGATGTCTAAGTGTGGAAGGGTTTTGAAAGAATTGCCTTTTGGCCTCATCCTCTTCCTCCTCCTTCCACTTAACCTCTCATTCTCTCCAGCAATCAGGCACAGGGCATGACATTCACTTTGGACTAATGAAGATGAGCGACAAGGGGCTGGGCTCCTCTGTGCATTTTTGGAAAGGGCAGATGGATGACAAGCAACAGGCAACTGGGTGGGAAAACTCTATGCAGGGCTGCATGTTCTCTGTGCTGCCTTCCCACTGCCCAGGGGGAACAGCTCTGCTTTTCACCTGCTGGAAAGTGGTGAAAGTGGCCCCTACACTTACAGATGTCGTTAGGCTGGATGTGGTTGGCAGTGGTGGTTCTGGTGGCTGGGTCCTTTCCAAAAGCATTCCATGAATGGTTGTGTTGGGAAAGAAAATGGGGACTTGAAGAGTGTGTATGCACCAGAAAGTACAGGGAGAAAAATGTGGGAGGAGAAGATGAGAAATTAATTGCAGACAAGGAAGTGGCCTACATTTAAGAAGGTGGAGGACTTTGACTCTGTAGGCTTGGTAAAAGCAAAGTAATTTCTTCTGGCTGATTTTTTTTTTTTTTTTCAGCAGTAGAAAGAAGAATTATTAAAAAGTAATAAAGGCAACAGAGAGAGTCCTGGAAGATCCAGGATGAACTGAGACTAAAATGGCACTGACAAAGCCACGTGTTTCTGAAGAACACAAAACTGATGTCCTTGTGGAGAAGCACAGCCTGAGGTTAAAAATAAACTCACAATGACAACAGTGAGGACTCAAATAAGCCTAGTCCCTGGGTACCACCAGGAAATAGGAAATAATGAGAATCTTGTCAAAATAACTGTTAATCTGAAAGGAGGAGGAAGGAGAGAGAGAGACTTGAAACACTTGATTAGAGCCTATCCACAAATCAGCAGGGCTGGATGATACATAGCCCAGGGTCCTAAGGGAGTTTGCTAATGAACTTACTGAACCACTGGTAATTATTTCTGAAGCGTCAGAGAGAAATGGTGAAGAAGGAGGACTTGAGCGAAGAAGTGTCATCCTGAAAGACAGCTCTGACCGAGAACAGGCCCTCCTCTGAAGGAGACAGAGCTGGCTGCGGAGGGACACTGCCCAACAGGGACTCCAGCCAGGGCTGGGGTCTCCATGGCCCGGAGAGCACAGAGGCAGCAGGATCAGCCAACCCAGTAAATCAGAACAACTTAAGTTACAGTTTAGGATTAAAGATATCTGGCGGGGAGTGGGAAGCCTATCTCTGGTACTGAACCAAGAAGCTGCTATTGAAAAGCAAGACAAATGGGGAATTACAGCTTGCAAAATTTGGCATGAAGGAGGATGGTCCCACTAAGTGCTGAAACAGTCCTGATGTGGTGGAGAGACTGCTGAAACCATCAGTATGAGGACTTAGAAGTGAGGCCATGGGATAGTGGTTGCTGTTTGTGCTGTTTTTTGGTTTGTTTTTTTTTTTCCCCTCCCCTTAATAGTGAATCTGAAGGACACAGAAATTTATTTGAACTGGGATATGCCTAGGGGAGTGCTGGGTGGATGAGCTTCCAGTGTCAGAGCTGGGTTGTGGTTCAGAACTGCTTTGCTGCATTTGCTGCACAAAAGAGGACCTTAGTGACTGTTACCACTTACATATGGAGCCTGTCTAATACTTAGCGCTTGTTCCCTGATGAGACAGCTCTGCATGGAGCTTTTGATCTGGATTGTACAGAAAGGGATGGACAAAGGGAGGAGAGACTCTGTGGAGAGACCTTTCCATCTATGCTGCAGGTGACGGGGAACAGGAGCCAAGCACCCACCAGCTCTTCCTAGCTTTCTGTCCGCTGCACAGCTGAAGTGTAGCCTTAAATGCCAAGTACACCCTTGAGGATCTAGTGTTAGGTCTCTAAGCAGTGCTTTACAAATTCCTGTGTAGTATCTTCAGTGCCCACATTTCTTCTAGTAAACTCTCCTACGTGGCACGTTCAGTAGCAGCTACTCTAAGCCAGAGCTGCTGCCACTATAGAGCAGCTGAGCGGCCTCTGGTGGCTGACGCTTCTAGACCGTAAGTGCTATCCCAGCCAGTGTTCTGGATTAGCAGTCACAGGGACTGGGCAAATGTTGCTCTTGTTTTCCAGCACCTGAATTACAGCGCGGGAAGAAATGCCTGCCCAGCAGATGGGAAGAGGAACTCAATACTGCAGCTTCCCATGATGGTTGTGATATGTTGGGGGAAGAAATGGCTATTGAACTCCACCCTCTGACAAACTGCATGAATGGTGATGAGAGCTGCCGCTCTCTATGCAGTGCCCATGGGTAAGACTGGCATCATGCTTAGCTTGTGAGTCATGCCTGAGGTTAGGACACACACCTTCTGTCAAGAAATTGGCAGTTCTAAGTATGTAGCAGTTACTTATGTGTGCAGGGGACTTTGGAGATATTCAGGCATCACCAGGGCTAAAGTAGCAGGTAGGTACTAAAGATCGATTAGGAAATTAGTCCTAGATGCCTGCTGCTTTGCAGTATTAGGACAATCACTGCCAATTTCTGGGACCTTAGGGAACAGGAAACTCAAGTGGACTCTAAAACCTTGAGGAAAAGTGAGGGGAAAGGAATGTACTCATTGCTCTTTCTTCATTACTGTGACAATATTTCTTTTCTCCCCTCCTTTCTATCCCATCAGCTGTAAAAACATCGTTACCAAGGCTGACGTACAAAGAAAGAAATAATTACAATAATTAGATGCAAGTTTATTGCTCGGTGTCATTAATCCTGAGAGATAAAATGATTACAGGCTGTCAGAACCTGGGAAGGAAGGAAGCTCTGCATTGCAGAGCCTTGCTTTGGGGACGCAGACCCTCTGGCACCTCAGGGGACAGGGACTTCTGTGTCCAGCCCAGGAGCAGCAGGGCCTCCATCTCTCCAGCAGTGTGCCCATGAAAGTAACTGTCTTCAAAATGGAAGTCCCTTCACTCACCCCTTCCAGGAAAAAACATGCCAGCATTTTGCAAATGATCACCCTGCATGCTGATCAGCCTGCTTCTGGGTCACTACTGCTGCTTATGAGACAGGCTTCACCTGTAGCCCTGTGGCCCTTCACCTGAGGTGCCAGGGCATCCTTTGTTGTTATCCAAGCCATGAGCAGTGTCAGAAGATCATGCTGTGACTATTCCCTGATACTGCCACCCTTAGTCTGGCCCAGCTGCTGATTTCCATGAAGCTATGAATCATGCTCCCAAGAAATCCTGGTAACGCTGATGTGGCCCAAAAAACTGCTGGAGACAAAACTGTCTGTGGTTGGAGTGCTCGTGCAACACCCTTTAAATCTCTTTTCTGCCTATCCACCTTGCAGTCCTTCTGCAGTCTGAGCAAACAGGTGGCAGAGAAGATCCCTGTCTGACAGCTGGCCAGTAAAGGACTTGATGGCAAGGCACGTAACTGAATCATAAAATCATAGGTCAGCCCAAGTTGGAAGGACCTCAAAAGATCCTCTGGTCCAGTTTTTCATGGGAGTTATGTAGCACCCTGTCCAACTGCATCTCAAACACCTCCAGTGATGAGGAATCCACCACATCCTTGTGGAGGTTGTTTCAGTGGATGATTGTTCCCACTGCAAAAAATTCTAGATGAAACCTTTTCCTGTTGCCCCTTGCCTTCTCCCTGAGGCTCCCTGTGAAGAAAGAGTCTCTGTCCTTCTGGTAGCTGCCCTATTATTATTATTATTTTTAATATCTTTGGTTAGTCCTGGAGATAACATCAGTGTTATTAGGAAATGGTAAAAAAAAAAAATAAAAAAAAATCTGTCTTGTAATGTCTTGGGTTGTAAAAGATTAGCAATGGCTGCATTTATGTGTTGTTTTGGCTCCCTGCAACTGATTATTTTCTGAGGCTACAAACAAAGCTCCTCTCCATCCTCACTCCTCCCTGTAGATACACACCCCCTTGCTAACTTGCAGCAGTTCCACGAACATTATTAAATACTATCAGTTAGACACAGATTCTGCTTAAATGAAGAAACAAAACCAACCTGCAGTTCTAAGTGGATGAATTTCCTCCCTGCCCTACAGATTTCAGGAGGGCTTTACTGGAGGTGGAGCTGAATGATGCTTATCAAGTGGATGGAGTTAGCACTCAGGTGACAGAAGGCTGCAGGGTACCAGCTGCTGCAGAAAGCAGCTCTGAACAGTGGTAGGCAGAGCTGCAAGTGTCCCTTAAAGTTCTGTTTAAATCAAGGACCTTTCGGTGGAACCTTGCCATGCCAAAGCAAAAGGCATTGGCCATCATCTTTGTGTGTGGGGTGACAACTAGCCGTGCTGGCAACCTCTGTGGCTGTTTGCAGCTGAGTTGGCAGCCAGGTCGTCATGTTTGAGAGGGCTTGAGCTTGGGTGGCTGTGTTGCTGTGCTGCCAGAGGTGTCATCTTTACAATGAGACAGATAAATGAGGGTCCAGATTAGTCATGGTCAATTAGGAGGATATCACACCACTTCTTGGAACAGGATTATTAGTGTGGGTGTTTTGGCCAAGCTCCAGTTATATTCTCCCCTGTTCTGGAAGCACTTTCCCTTGCTAATGATCCAAAACTATCGTGTGGCATCGTTACTTGTTGCTGAAGACCAGCAGTGTTTTACTCCAAAGTCCACTGCACCTCAGTAACAGCCTGAGTGCTCTGTCTGTATCAGTTACGCTTTAATGCACACCAAAATCCTTCACGTCGTCAACTGCTACAGAAATTATTGCTATTAGTCTGCTACAGCAGTTTTTATCTGCTTTCCAGGGAGTATAGTCCCAACCACATGTCTCCTTCCAGATATGCTGGAAGATCTTGTGTTTTCCTTTCTGGACCACAAACACTTTCAGCTGCAAATACTGCCTGCTGAACAGACCAACCTTTATGTCTGCAGGCTCGAGAAGCAGGAGGCCATTAAGGAACCAGGCTCTGTAACAGCTTCACCTGGGAATATCCATCCAAACAAACCATGCTCTCACCCCTTCCAGTGCTTGGAGTTACCATGAACTTTTCAATGAGGAAAAGAATTGTCTGAGGGAGTCTGTAGCTGGTGCCATACATTTGCAATGCCTAGTAGTTAAGCACAGGAGTCACCATGCTTCACTGTTCAAGAACAAGGGCTTATTTAAAAAGAAGAGGGGGAAAAAAACAGAAAAAAAAAATCCACAAACTGACCCTGTTTTTGTACTGTTCAGCCTGAGCGAAAGTTTTATTAAAGATTTCCATTCGGCAGAACCATCTAATAAATCTTACTGGTTAACAGTCAGAGGAGGAGGAAGAAAATGCTTTTCTGGTGTCTGTTGGGAATTGCTGGTACTAAATTAGCTGCTCTGGAATTATTGCTGGCACCACCGTGCTGCTGCTCATGGAGGCTCTCTGTAGCACACGCCTGTTTGCATGCTGCCTGCATCCTAAGCAAGCAGAATATGGAATTTTTAATCATGCACAGAAATGCATTCACTATTCTTTTTGCCTATGGAAAAAGAAACCCTTGAAGGGCATAGCAGGAAGAGAGAGCCTCTGCCTGCCTAAAAAGGGACCAACTTGGCAGCACTGGAGAGAAGGAGTGTCTTTGCAAGTTTTTCTGGAGGACGATGTCCAACAGAGCAAGGTGTGATCACCTCAGCTCTTCATTCCTGTCAGCTGCTGGCTGCTCTCTGCCTGCTGCTGCCTCCCAAGATCCCACAAACTTGTGGCTGCCCAACTGAGAAGAGGTCCATGTGCTGAACAGGACACACTTGCCTGATGCTTGGGAAACGTTGAATATTTCTCTCACCCTCACACATTGTGTGGAAGATATTCAAGACCTCTGTGTGAACTCTCGGCAAATTTTACAATGCTCCAGGCTCCTTGTCCACTTGGACCATCCTTCAAAAGGTTAATTATAGGTCAACACAAATTTCTTATTGACTTCCATCAGGCTGGGCTTAATCTGAAAATAATGCTCAATTTGTGCTTCTGCTGATAGTGAGCTGGAGACCTGAACTTTTTTTTTTTTTTTAATTAAAAGCAATTTAACTTGATATTAAAACCATTTGAATGGGCCTTTAATTTTTCGCATGGTGGGAATGTCACGCACGTTGTTTTTCCCCACGTCAAAGCCGTCATGCTCCCTAGTCGCTGACACACAGAAACAGTGCAGATAAAAATAAAACTGATGCAGTTGTGCTTTTCCCCAGTAAATTTGGTATCGAGTGATTTCTGGTGAGAGGAGATCAATAGCATGCAGTTAATTTTTAAGTTGTTTATGTTGCTGCTTTTAAACCATGTTTTTTGTGATCCATGCTAATGAGTGAAATGGGGAATTTATAGATTCATAGACTAAGGTCAGAAGGAAGCTCTGTGCTGAGTTAATCTGAGCTTGTGTATACGCAGGCCATGGACTTTTCCCCAGGGCAGCATCTCTCTTGGAAACATACCTAATCTCCTCTTAAAAACACAGTGTTGGTGAGTTTGCCCCCTCCCTTGCTGGTTCACTGTTTAATTATCCTTGCTTTTGGGAAAGTGTCTCACTTCAAGGCTGAGATGTTCTAGCCCTTGTAACCTGCTACGCCTCCGTCTGTGAGACTGAAAGCTTTTCCACTTGCTCCCAGTGATCAAGTTGCCTCTCAGCCTTTCTTTGATCAATTCCTTAAATTTCACGTCAAAGATATGATTTGCAACCTGGAGTCATTTTTGCAGCTTGGCTTTGAACTTCTGCTGGTATTTCCACATGTTGATGTGTGGACTCAAGATCTGCATTCATCTTGCCAGTGCCATATGCAGCAACACTCTCTCTTCCCAGCTTCAGTCTGTTTTCATTTTGCTGTTATGGCTTGTATGATATATCCAATATTACACTGACCTTTTATCCACCGCACTGCGATGAGAGCTCATGTTGTGTAGCTCTGAGTGGCCTCCTTTATGTCCTCCTCTGAGCGCCTGACTTGCTAAGGGGAGCAAGGCTGCTACGATTGTGCTTCCTCCATGTATTACTTTGCATTTGAAATACTGCTGCTAGCTTGAGACTGTCTGAGACGTGCAGATAACTGGCTGAAATAGCTCCTTCTGTAATATTTTTACCCACCAAGTGTTATGCCACCTGCAGCCTTTACCAGCAGAGATTTTCTGTTACCTGGATTGTTGCTAGACGTATTAAATAGCATTGACGAAGAATTAATGCCTGCTACCAGTAGCCTTGCTCAATGATATCTTCTCATTAACAACTACATTTTGAGAACTGTCAGTGAAGCAGATTTAATCTCTCTAATGCGTGCCTTGTTAATTCCATATAATACCAGCCAAATACCTTGGAGTAATCGCAGTATATTATAGCATCACAGTTGTCTTTAGCAACCAAGCGTGTTTTATTAAAAAGCAAAACAAAAACCCCCAGCTGCTCCCCAAAAGGCAAAAGACAAGAGGATGGTTTAACTAAGACCCGTTTTCCAGGAAAGCACATTGATTCCTGTTCATTATATTATTAGCATCTACTTATTTGCTGATGAAATCCCAAATTAGCCACTCTGGTATTTCTCAGAGAACCAATGCGGAGCTAAGTGAGACCACTTAGCCTTATGCTGGTACTTTGCAAAATTAATTGCTACACTACAATGCTCCTTTTCACCTTTTCAAAATGTGGAGACACTTTGGTGGTGCCCTGATCGTTCCTGAACTCTAAGAGTTATTAAAAATCAACATTAGTGGTTCAGTCAGCTTCTCAATGAATTCTCTGACGATGCCTGTGTGTAGGATGGCTGTGTTGCCCAATTTGAGAACCTAATTTCTGAGTTTACATCTTTCCTTTCAGCCAACAGTGACCACTTTTGGTCCCTCACTTCCAGATAGAGGTGAGAAATACCTATCCGATCAGCCCGTTACACTTGGTAGCTTAGAACTTCACTGTCTCCTTCAGCCTCATGTAGCCATGGCCAGTTTTTAACCTATATGTTACTGCTAACCTCCCATCTTCCCTAATTCCATACATACTTAATTCACTTTTTTGGTCATAGTTTTCACATCTCCTTTTGGCTGAAATGCTTTATCTTAACTGTTTTTGGACATGCGGTTGGGATGCACTGAACTATTCATTTTTCCAGTGACTAGCTCACTACAATGTCGGTTTCCATTCCACTGCTGCTTTCAGCAAAGTGTCATTTAAAAGTCTGAAGTTATTTTTTAATGATGGGTGTCATACTCCAGCAATGCTAGTTGATTACTGTGCCAAAGCAGCAGCTAATATTTAGGTCACCAATTTATTCTCCTTGGTGCATGACAACATTTCCCTCTGGATTCCCTTCTGCAGGGTGCAGAGCAAAGCATTCCTTCACCTTAGAAACCCTGGGAAGTTCTAAGGTGATATGCTCAGCCAAGGGCCCTGGTTGAAATCACCCGTGCAATTTCCTTTGTAGTCTGTTTCAGATACTCAATTAGTAGGTTTTTTATATTTTATACAACAGGAACCTTCAAAGAGCAGGTCACCCCTCTCTATGGGAAGACACAGGAATGTGTCAAATGTACAAGTCCCTCGTGTTTCATTTCACTGGTTAGGACTGCAATCCTGAGCTGCATCATGTCCTTTGTTTTTGGTTTTCGGGAGAAAAACATCATTAGCAGCTGCCTGAGCACTGCAGGCTCTTCCTCATCCTGCTTTGCCTCCTGGTGGAGTGCAGGGACAAGGGAGACCCTTCCTTAGAACAGGAATGCTGTAGTCACCCGGGAAGGAGCTGGCTGCTCAGACCTCTTTACTTACAACAGAATCTGCTTCAGCAGCCAAGAGAGGGCGCTCCTTAAAAGGGGAAAAAAAAAAAAAAAAGACAAACCCAGGAAAAAAACAGCAAAAAAGAGAAAAACTAATCATGCTTTCTTAAAAAGGAATTTTCTCATCTGCACCAAAGCAAAAGGTTAAATGCAACACGATAGAACTTGTTTTTCAACTGCAGGATAGGGAACTAGGGACACCCCTGTGGCAAAGAGCAGAGACGTTGCCTGAATTCTTGGGAGATGTGGGTCTGTTGTGGGCCCACCTGCTGCCCCATCACTGCTACTCCTCCCACCCCAGCCAGTGTTTTGCCTGGACACTTGCCTGGCACAACCCTTTCACCTTGATTTTGTTCAGTGTTTTAAGATGCTGCAGCATCAGATACTGTTAAGAAACCGTCACCAGCACCTGCAGCAACCTTTGTGGACCAGTGATGGCTTTTCCCTGTGAAACCCCCAGCACAGGGGTTCTGCTCTTCGAGGGGCTGGCAGTGTTATAAACCCTGAAACAAGCCCATCTTTCTGTAACAGACTTTTTTGGAAAGGCATCTAAGTTCTGACAATACTTGCAATGAGTCCCAAGTTTTATGTTTGTCAGCCAGTTTGGGAAGTTTGTCACACCTGTGACTGCAACCAGGGAAGTGAGCCCAAAAAGCAATCAAAAGCGTGTAATAAGTACTAATTAATGTCAGTCTCTGGTGCTTACTTGTGGTTTCTTTTTGATTTGGGTTTCCAACCACCATCCCACATGCCCCCACCTTTCCTTTTTTTTTTTTTTTTTTTTTTGGTTTTTTTTTTGTTTGTTTGTTTTGTTTTTGTTTGGTTTTGTTTTTTTCTTTTTTTTTTAGTTTTTTTGTTTGTTTGTTTCGTGTTTATTTCAAGGATCTTTTAGCTAGTTAGAAAAAAAAAATTCTACATTATGGTGGTCTGTCCTACAGTGGGTATCTGTCATCCTCCAGTTACCTGTGATAAACTGAGGAAAACAGTATTCCTGTAGTGACTGGAGGAGCCCAACACACATCCCTGCCCATGATCCATCATGCCTGAGTGTGAGGAGCCACATAAACCACAGTAAGGTCCTGGATGTGTGCTTTGGGAAATGCTGCAGCATTCCTGAACATGTATGAAAAAGAGATGAGGAAAACCTCTAGATGGTGCACACCTCCCTTCCCCTCTCCCCTTCACGCTCAGGTTGTATTAGCTTATTTATCAGCGGAAAATGTTAAGGTACCAGAAATTCAGTTTTAATTTTTTTTTTTTTTTTTTTTCTCACCTGCAGAACTGCCTGGAGTGGTTCATGTTGGGGCCTGCTTTAATATTGCCTTTCTCTGGGTCATAGATGGTGGTTGCTCGTGCATAAGCTCCTCCAAGAATAAAGATGAACCCATTGAGAGTGACTGCAGGAGCATATTTGTTATCTGTCAATGGAAAACAATACTGAGATCAGTTTTAGGCTCAGGTTTGGAGACTTTTTTTTTATTTATACATTCCCCTTATTTATAGGTAAGTTGCATTTCTCTAAACGTCCAGGATTAGGGAAAGAAAAATGAAGAAACCATTCCTGCCTTTGTTCTCCCCTCTCCAAGTTCTCAAAGGCATTTTTCAAGTTCATCAGACCTTTGTCCCCCAGTATGCGCCTCCCTCTAAACTGGTAAAGTACAATTATCCTCTCCTGAAGCCTAATGGAGTCACTGTGAAAGCTCCACTCTTACACATGAAATTAAGATGTCAAGTTATTTCAGAATTCTGAATTGCTGCAAATTTTAACTCAGATGCTTCCCATGCCTGTGTGGCAGCCAAGTACCAGAGACACCCACAGCACAGAGACTTACTAAATAATATCCAATAGTTGATTCTCTTCTGTCTTCTGCTTTTGCTTGTGGGAAGGTCATCCACATAATCCAGAACATTTTCGGATACCCGTTTTTACCTCCCTTAACCTGTCTTATAAATTCACCTGCATTTTTACTCTCAGATGTGTGTGTACCTCCAAGCGGTCCTGTATTTCAGCAATGAACTGTGTGAGTTTGGAGTCTGAACTTAAGCAAGTCCCTTATCCTAAGCCAAGTTCAATCAGGTTCCAAGAATGCTTTGAAATTCCTGTGTTAGCTGAGGCATTATTAGAAATATTGGTAAAACTAATCATAAATTATTGAAAAAAATAATTCTAATTTAATTAGCTGACTTGTCCTGTATGCTGCCAGCATGCCATATGCACATTATTAAATGTGAGCCAGTTGGGCTGAAATTTCTCATGATGGTGTCTGTCTTGATGCAACACAGTTTTTTTGTGGGTTTTTTTTGTTTGTTTGTTTTTTCTTTAAATCAACATTTCAGTGAAACCAATCAGCAAAGTCTGGGAATAAAAGATGAGAAAAAACCCCATTGCTTTATTTGAGTTAAAATAAGACTCACAACCAGTTCTCTATGAAGCAAGAACCTAAGCCCTGGGGGACATGAAACAGAGGTTTCCTGGGTGGCTACCCTGGCCTGAGGTGACACTTCTATAGAAATTATCTGTATGTGGTTATCTGCTAAGGCCTCTCCAGAATCTGTGTTTTCAGATGCTCAGAAAATGGCTATCCTCTTTCAACTTCAGTGAAGGGTCTGCTCTCAGCCTCTGCAGCATTCATCCTGCACGTAGTGATTTGGGGGCAGCGTGCTGTAGAGAAGGTGCAGTATCACCTTTACTATGCTCTTAAATCTCTGCCAACAGCCTCCACTTAACGTTAAAGGGGTCTCTGTGCTCCTCCCAAGCCTATAGCACTATGACCGTGTCCTTTTAGGAACACAGGAAGAGATGAGCTTAAAGCAGCCCCAGCAGCTTTACTTCTGGCATCTGCTTACCTCATGCACAGCTGGTGTTGTAACCCTGAGGTTCTTACAAAATTACTTTATTCCTTTAAATTTTTAATAAGATATTTAATTTGATACAAGTTGAGCAAAATCTGATGAATTTCTCCACAAGAGAGATAATTTCCTTTATTAGGGTTTGAACTGGTTAAACTAGAAAGAAAATAATGAGTTTGTGGTGTCTTCTGCTGTTCCAGCATGGCCATAGGGTGGTCTGCCTCAGTTTGCCTCACCTCACATTGGTGCATGTCCAGGGGAGAGTACAGTGGTGCAGCACTCAGCATGAAAACAGACAAAACATGTTATGGGTTAAAGTTGGGCTCTTAATATGCCGAGTATCTACAGGCATATGTCAAAAAAACATGGATGTATTAGGAAAATGTCACTGATCCTTGGGAACAGATGGGAAGAAACTAATTCATCCAGAAAATAGAACAAGGAGTATTCAGTTTCTCCTCAGTGCCACTAAGCCACTATAATTCATCAGAAAGACTTATCTGTCCTAACAACCCATCTTGCATCCCTTTCCAAATCAGACTTGCATATGTGACATTTTTTCCAGTTAAGACACTCATAAGAAATTTTCCATATTCAATTATCACATCATTCTGGGTTGTTTTTTTTCTTCCCTTTGACTAGCACTGTTATGCAGAGAAATGAAACTCTCGGATAAAAAATCCCTCAGCTCCCAAATCTCACAGGGAAATTATCTGGGGCTCCCTCAAGGCAAGAAAGTGACTTCTCAGGAGACTGAATCACTGACTTTGCATTCCCTTTTGTTAAAGAAAGAGAGGGAAGCCCCTTGGTTATTTTTACAGAGACTTTCTTTTCAAATAGGCAGGCTGTCGGTTAAAGATCTTTTTCTTTCTTTATTTTAAGAGACAATCATGTTTGATTCTCAACAATTTTTCAATACATTGCCTACCTGTTGTCTTTTTGCTGCTTTTGGCTTTAGCTACAATTTCATAAATTGATTTAAAGTAAGACAGAAGTAGAGAAACAGTGAATTCTCTGCTGTTTCTTTCAGGAAGAAGTTCACAGCAAACAGTCTCCTGATCCTGAAGATGTTGTGGAAAGGCATGAGACACACCCCTCCAGAGACAGGTAGAGAGAATGGTGTGTTTTATTTTTGTTTTGTTACCATGGAGGCAGAAATCGTTCATGGATACAGGGAGCTTGGAATACTGGAGGTGTCATTCTTGCTGTCTAGGTGTGGATGACCTTCAGTCTTTAACCTTACTTCATCCTAGGTGCTACTCACACTCTCGTGTTGTTATGGTCCTTTCTAGTGTGTGGTAACTTCATGCAAATACTCAGAAGACTCCACCTTATCTCGCTGCTCTAAGTCCTCAGTGTTCTTGTAGTGCAAGAAGAATGGTTGGGGAGCTTAATTTTGCAAAAGCATGTTCTTGTTGAGCTTTTTGGTCAATGCTACTGGGTGCAGACATGAGCTTCTATGGGTCAGAGGTTCACCGTGGTATACAGTGGGGATATTGGGTATTTCAGAAGTCTGCCAAAGCAAAGGAAAAGAGGGGAGACGAAGCACGGAGACAGAGCAGCTGCCTCCTTTCCCCTCCAAAATTCAAGTGTTGGGGCTGTCAGATAGAGAAATCCATTTCAGTCTGGAAAATCTTAAATGGGCTTTGTCCAGAACAGCAAGAGCATTTAAGATTAAAAGGCAGAACATATGCATGGGAAATAATAAAGGTACTCTTCTCTCCAGGTGGGTAGCATCATCACATCACATAAACATTTCTATTCTAGTGACATGCCAGATCATTGCAGGAAGGGGTATGCACTCAATGACAATCCTTGAGCCAGAGGTGTACTTCACACAGGACTGACAATTTCATCTACAGGTGTGCTCCTTACTTAGTAACGGCAGTGTGCTGTGTGTGGAGTGTTTCGCAGCTCCCCTATCTCTCAGTACATTATATGGTCAAGTAGCACAGCTCTGCTTTCCCTTCCATGATTGCTTAAAGATCTTACGTTGCCTTCCAGAAAAGCACTCAGTCAGAGACTGAAGTGGCATTATAATGAATGGCAGCAGCACTTCATATGGAAAAAGGTTATTAAAATCAAGCTAATCAAACATTTTTATTGGGAAAAAGACATGCATGCCACCAGTCCAGATATAATGCCAACTGAAGGGTGTCCCTGCAGCTGTGGGCAGCTGATGGGGGGAGTTTGATGCATACGATGAAACAGAATGGAGAAAGGAGACTAGTGAATAGAAACAAAATCTATTTTAAGAGTAAGTGCTTCTTCCCTTCCCTGAATACTATGAAGACAAGCTCAAGAATGGCATAGCAATGGATAAGATAACGTCCCTTGGCACTGGGAGACTGTGATCTGATCCTTAACATAGCTCATCAGGCTGAAGCACAGACACTGCAATTAACAGCAGGGGCTCAGGTGTCAGCCTTTTTGGTACGGTGTCTCTTGTTAGCTGATTCCTCATAACTATGCAACTGTCCTCAGGGCCTTACAGTTTCCCCAATGTCTCTTGAGCAAACTCTCCTCACAGACCCCAAAGTTGAGCGTCCTCACTTAGAAACACTGCATTTTTGTGTACATGTGGCAGGGATCACCCAAGCCACAGCAGGAGGTTTCACCTGCTATTGTGAGGCAGTTTCAGCATCAAATATACAGCAAGTGTTGATGAACTGCAGAGTGTTGGACAAAACATGGCCACAGAGATGGAATGAGGTTAAGAAATGAAAGGAGGTGCATCCACTAAAGGGCAAACACAAAAGTATCAGCTTTGCTGGGTAGAGGTCAGGGTAAGTATGTGTAAGGGAAACACATCGAGCAATGGAACAGCCATTCTGAATGGAGAACATGGCATAAGTGGAGGAAAAATTAGACAAAGGAAAGTAAAAGTGAAGCTTATTAGTGGGAAAAACACTGAGAACTAATCATGGGAGGAAAAAAACATTGAAGAATGAGACAAAACACTCATTGCTTTGAGAATTCTAGGTGAGACCTGGTCAAACCCACACTTCAGTACTGGACTGTTGGCCTTGGGGAGAGGGACAGGCCAAGATGTACACCTGAGCTTTCTTGTAAAATCTAAAAATAAATTAATGGGAATGATTATGCATTTTAACCAAAATAAGCTATGGGTCAGCACAGTAAAAACGCACATATGCTGCCAACACTGTTTCCCAGGTATTTCACTCTTAGTTCACTATGGTCAGACACATCAGTCCAGAAGTGGTAGGATGAGAAACTAGATACTTGGATTAGAAACTACAAATGCTCACAAGGCTTTGACCTTTGTATTCCCACAGTTTTCACCAGATTTTAAAATTTGAGAGTGATGATTTAATACTGGTTCTTTTACAATTCAAAACCAGGAATCGAAACTTCTAATTCCACTAGTACAGAGAGGGTATAACAAATGGGTACATGTTAGTGCCCTGGCATGGAGGCACAAAGTGAACTGAAAGTCAATGACGAGTAATTAGGCTTACTTACAATCACCGACTTCAGTAAGTCTATGCCCATCTTGTTAAACAAGACAAACCTCAGGAAGCTGGGCATGGAACATATTTTTAGCAGGGCTATATAGGACAGCCTGGCAAGAGATGGAAAGGCAGGTGCTGCAAGTGTGTAGCCTTGGCTTGCTTCTTTACTGCTGTAGGACTTTGGCTCGACAGCAGCCAATTTCTTACAGCTCAGAACACAAGAAGAGGATGTGTAAAGTGGTTTACCAAAAATACGTTATGTGAAAGCCTAGGAGAATCAGTTACCCTGCTAACATCAAACTATGGATCATGCTGCTTCAGGAGCATTTCCCAGCTCTACCAGTGGGAAGGACAGATGTAAGGCAAATGGTGGGGCACTGAGAAGACCTTCTCCTCTCTAAACATGGAAGTGTGTAATCAGCACCTACCCAAAAGCTACCACAGCATCCATATGCAACATGTTGGTGAGTGTCATATCTATTGCATGCAGGCATCCATGTCCCAACACCTCCTGGCAGGTGAAGACTAAGGAATAAATGAAACTAGGAGTGATTTTGTTGCTTATTCGTAGAAGATATATAGGCAGAAGACAGCAGGGCTGAGCTCCTGTGGACTTGCTATTGGTCTCCATGCTGTATGTCCTCTACACAGACAGGATATCTCCTTCATCTCCATTCAGATTAAGCACAAAAATGATCCTCCTCTTGCCATGACTGATGCCAGTGTTGCCTTGGGTTAGATTTTGGTACATGATGCTTTGGACAACATGGAATTGTTAGGTTCAAACATAGACCATGCTGCATTCAACTCACTCATAAAATACCACAGGCACTACTAATCTAAAAATCTCCGGAGACCCTGCCTACTTTCAATACTTGCATCCACTGTTGCATATCTGAGCATGCTTGAGGTGTTTTAAAATAATCTCTTGTTTTATTTGAGATTAAACAGGTTTCACTGATCTCTGGAATGACCATCAACATAATTTGCCATCAAATGTCAGTTGACTTAGCTTAGAGGGACACCTTAAAAATTCACAAACCAACACAAAAAAGTCTCTGGGGCTTTCAAACACACTCCAGCAGCAGTTATACCTCAGCTCTATTTTGTAAATGACACCCCAAGTCTCCTTCTATTCCCTCTTTGCTTTAGATAGATGTTGACTGTACCACTCTTGGCATTGCACCCAGTTCTTGGGAGATACTTTACAAATATATGTGAAATGATGATTCTTGCAGAGTTGACGAAATTAGTTTATTTCCAGTATTCCCACTGCCTTTTAGAGATGATCAAGCATCACATCAGCTCTGTTTTCCAGACATTCTGCACTGGGGTGAAATTTTTCAGGCTCTGCTATTTTACTTTATTTGCAAATAAATTGATGTTATACATCTCCCATCAAAGACACATAGCAACTCCTGGATTTCACCGTGTATTTTATGTTCTCAGCTTAACTAATTAACTTTGCTTACACCAAGAAACTGTAAGCACCATCTTTTAACTTCACCAGTGTCTTTCGTGTATTTCTGTTTGGAAATAACAGTAAGATGCCCATGAACACAATGGGTGATGAACTCAGCTCTGGATGATTTAGATTATTTTTTTCTGTGCACACATGGTATTGACGCCTGCTAGACAACTTAACGAGCCCAGGGAGCGATTCCTTAGCTTGTGTGGCACTTGTACTATTTTAGCAAGGAAAAGCAATACCTTTTTATTCATAATGCACTCATTTTTTGCAATACTCTGAGTACAGGAAAGCCTCATACTGTCAGTCAGCGGATTAAATGAAGGGCAGCAGCTGTAGCCACGTGATGGAAAAAGCCAGGCAGGAGGGTTGTTGGCAGTGCTGTATTACATAAACACGACTTTTGCCGGTTAACGCCCTCCTGCTGGGTGCTTCACGCTGCATCATATGCATGTCATGTTATGTTAGGCTGGACAGAAACAGCAGCAAGGGTGTGGGAAAGCAGCAGCACTGGCTGCACAGAGGAGGCTACAGCTGTGACTGTATCAGCTCCTCATGACCTGATCTACTAGGAAGCCCCAAGGAGAGAGTCACAATAATTATTAACAAGCTGTAATAAGAATAGCAGCTTAATTTAGCTTTCTAAATATGCTTAGGTCTTACCTGAATACCTCGTAACTGTGCTTCTACAATTCATTACTTGCTACTATTTTACCAGGCTCAATGCTGAGACTGAGGGTTTTTTTTAATGAAGCACTTCATGCTAGCGTTCCAGTGTGACTAATAGGTTTAGAATGGTGAGATGCTGGAAGAGGTTGCTTAGGGAGGTGGTAGAATCCTTGGAAGCATTTAAGGTCAGGTTGGGGCTTCTAGCAACCAGATCTAGTTGATGATGTCCCAGTTCTTGCAGGGGGTTCGACTAGATGACCTTTGAAGGTCTCTCCCAACCCAAAATATTCTGTGATTATAGGGTGCAAAAGCAAACCACCTCTAAGCAGCTTCACTGTGGTAATTGTATAGGCACTGTATGTTTGGTTATCCAAGTATAGCCAGATGAAAGGCTGATCACACACAACCAACACAGCGCAGGTAGCCTAGGCTGGCTGCCATGGTGCAGTAGTACCCCTGTATAGCCGAATGATAAATCACACTTCCAAAAGTAGCTAAACACTCACAGTGCAAATCACCACAGAAACCAAGTAACTTGCAATCTTCTGAGCGCTATCCTAATTTTGGAAAGAAATCTGTGCTTCTGACACTAGCTGGTATGGTGGCAAAGTCTGGCCTCCTGTCTCGTTCTTTATTCAGTAAAACATTCTATGAGATTGAAGGCATTGCAAGTGAGTAAACAGAGTTTTAATAATCCACACACCTTGGAGATTTCAGCCTCTGAAGCACACATGGCTTTGGATACCACTGATAAATCCCAGTTAAGGATGACCACCACTTCCCACAGAACAGATGGCATGATAACAAACCATGAGAAATAATCCATTAACTGACTGTTGGTGTAGCACTGCATGGACCAACACAATGCCAGGATGAAGTTTCACTGCACTTTGTGGGGTTTTTTTGATCTAAAATTATTAGTTGTCCATACCTAATAAATGCTTTCCTTTCTCCTCTACTTTGAGCTCATTACTTTTAGCTGATAACCAGTTGCATTAATGAGTGATAATTGCCTTCAGTAAAGATCCAGATAATTGCCTCTCTGCTATACTATATCATGCATTCCTGCCAATCTGTTGTAAACATATTGCCCCTCACCCTCCAACTCATTTGCTTTCCACAGAGGCATTAGAATAGCTGTAGCACAGAGATTGCTGTTCTAACAGGGCTTTACTCTGACACCACGCAGCCCTTACCGATCATCGGAGACTCTATGAAACTCCATGCGTTAGTCTGAGGGATGTAGGACTGCAAGACCCCCGCAGCTCGTCCGGCTTCATTCACCCCGCCGAAGACGTAGATCTTCCCTCCGCAGACGGTTGCAGCGGCCGAATGGACGGCCTTGGGCAGAGGAGCGATCGTCTCCCACTGGTTGGTTATTGTATCGTACCTGGGATGACAGCAATTGGAGTAAGCTGAGATGACGCAACACTGGGTGAACAGTAAAGACAGGATAGACAGGTGGAGAAAGCAGGCCGAGATGTAACAGAGAGGCAGCTTGACACGGAGAAGAAAAGCAGAGGTGGAAATACAGTTTTTACCATCCTACAAATTCAGCCACTTGGTAAACAGCACAATTAATGCTTTTCCTAAACTTTTAAAACACTGAGAAAAGTCCAGTGAAAACTGATTCTGTTTTCTGTATATGCCTCTCAAATCCCATTATAGTCCAAGCTAAAGAAACTCAAGACATCTTTGTTGAGATGTCTTCCACTAATTAATTTCTTTTAATGAGTATACAATGACATTATTCTTGCAAATCAGTGCAGAGATATCCAGTGGCAACCACATGGAAGACAACTTCTAATATACTTCAGTTGTTCAGCTTGTGGAACACATCTCACCTGCAACATAATGCAAGACGATAGCTGTTTTCACTCTAGTTAACTGACCAGCGATGCACAGTTTGTGCCAGAATGAGTTGCTTCCATTTAATTTTCATTGTGCAAAACAAACTATTGTGCTTCATTGCAGGATGCTGCGAATGTTAACACCAGAAGATTTCACTATTGCATCCACATTTGACATGAAGCAAAAGAAAAGAATTTGTATGAAAGTGCTAAATTAGTTTAAGGTCATCAGTATCTGATTTAATTAAGCCATTGACCATAAGGGATGTGCAGTTAATAATCCTGGGATGAAGATTCATTTTAGACAATGTCACATGTACAGATGTCAAATTAAAAAAAAAAAAAAAAAAAAAAAAAAAAAANCTGCTCAAAAATGAGTCTTGGAGACAGTGGAAAATAGCGTGAATTTCAGGCTTCTGTATTTCCATGTAATGGCACATTCTGTCAAACACGAGTTCTCTGTGTAGTGAGTATTCAGAAATGCTGACTGCAAGAACATAAGTCCTCATCAACCATTCCGGGCTTTTGCTCTTACTGCTAATGATACACAATATGAAAAAGTGAAATGAACCTATGGTCATGCACTCATCTGTAAAAATTATTTAGAAACAGGGGAATTCTCCCTTTCTGACATGTCCCTCAAACTCTCACTACCCAAACAGGTAGGGAGGAAGGAAACAGGAGACCTAGTTACCCAGCACATGGAAGCACTCAGCTTGTCTTTACCAGCAAGTGTTCCAGCCCCACAGCCCAATGTGCAGAAGGCAAAAGCAGAGAATGAGAGAATAACTAATTGCCTGCTGCAGGAGAATATCAGGTTTGAGAATAAACCATAAGACCATGGATCTGATGAAATGCATCCACAGCTGCTGAGGGAACTGGGGGATGGCCACTGTCCATCATATTTGAGAAGTTGTGACAGCCCAGTGAAGTTCCCACTGATTGACAAATGAGAAATTTTTAATAAGGGGAAGTAAAGAAAGACTGGGGAACTACAGGCTAGTCAGTCTTTCTTCTGCGCCCAGTAAGATCATGGAGCAGAACCTTTTGGAAATCATGCTGGGGGACATGGAAAGTAAGGTGAACATGGCTTCATTAAGGGCGAATTGTGCCTAACAAATCTGCCTTCTATGACAGCTACGACATTGGTGAATAAAAGAATAATGCCAACTAATGCCAACTATCTGGAGTTGTGCAGAGCATCTGACCCTGTCCTGCACTGCATCCTTATCTCTAAATTGGAGAGATCTGGATCTGAGAGATGGACTACTTGGTCCATCAGGTAAGAAATTGGCTGGACGGTTGCACTCAAAGAGCTGTGATCAATGCCTTCATGGCTGAGTGGAGAACAGTGACAAGTGGTTTTCCTCAGGGGTTGCTATTAGGACTAGGACTGTTTAACATCTTCTTTAGTGACAGGTACAGTGTGCACCCTCAGCAAATCTGCTGATGAATCAGGCTGTGTGGTGCAGTCACATGCTGGAGGAAAGAGTTGCCTTGACAGACTTGAGAGGGGGACTCATGCAAACCTCAAGAGTTCAACAAAGCCAAGTACAGGGTCCTGCACCTGGGTCAGGGCAATCCCAAGCAGAAATACAGGCTGGACAATGAGTAGATTGAGAGTAGCCCCGTGGAGAAGGGCTTGTGGATACTGGTGCATTAAAAATGAGTATGAGTCAGGAATACACATTTGAAGCCCAGAAAGTCAATCAGATCCTGGGCTGTATCAAGAGAAGTGTGGCCAGCAGGTTGAGGAGGGTGATTCTTCCTCTGCTCTACTCTGGTGAGACCTCATCTAGAATGCTGTGTCCAGCCGTGTCTTGCACCTAGTGTGACAAAGTCATGAATGTGCTCGAGCAGGTCCAGAGAAGAGCCACAGAGATCATCAAGGGCCTGGAACACCTCCGCTGTAAGGTAAGCTGACATTATTGGGGTTGTTTAAACTGGAAAAGAGATGGATCTGGAGACACTTTATAGTGGCCTTACAGTACTTAAAGGGGGCCTACAGAAAAGATGGGGAGGGAGTCTGTCAAAAAATGTAGTGATAGGACAAGGGGTAACATTTTTAAACAGAAAGAAGGCAGGTTTAGATTGCGTATTAGGAAGAAAATCTTCACTAAGAGGGTGGTGAGGCACTGGAACAGCTTGCCCAGAGAAGCTGTAGGTAGATATCCCATTCCTGCAAGTGTTCAAGGTTAGGTTGGATGGGGCTTTCAAGCAGCCTGTTCTAGTGGAAGGTATCCCTGCCCTCCCTGCCCTCCCTGCAGGGGAGTAGGAACTAGATGAAGTTTAAGATCCTTTCCAATCCAAACCATTCTATGATTCCTTCTATGAAAATAAAAGGGAGAAATTATATAAATGATAGAAACAGCACAAAATAAAGTGCTTCATGAAAATGCATTAATGAGTTTCCAAGTAATATAACTGAAAGTAATTAACACACTCATAAAAGTGAAGCAAAAGCAAGAAGGAAGCAACCTTTAACTAAAACAAAATTAGGCAAGTCCCTTCTAATGAGCACAGAGAACTGCCTTGTACAATGCTCTAAATTAGTTACTGAGAAATTAAATTCATCTACAACAAGTGATCAAAGGGAAGAAATCTAACAAGATTAAACAACATGGTGCTGGGGGCATTCAAGGTGATGCACCTACATTGGGCTGATTCTTAATGTTTGGTACCAAACTGGAGTCTGCAGATGCATTTTGGTTGCACAAGCAACTCCTGCAGGTAAGGCACCATATGCTGCATCTCCTGCGTTTCCCCAGCAGCATTCTGGACAATACTTGCGTCCCTCCTAGCGGATGTGCAAAAATCTTGCATATTATAAACAGTTTCACACACTGTCTTTGGGTTACACTTTGCTAAGTCACCTCCTGCAGTAATCTGCATCTTGGTAATTTAATTCTTGATGTCTTATTAA
Source organism: Eubucco bourcierii (assembly GCA_013396675.1). Taxonomy (NCBI): domain Eukaryota; kingdom Metazoa; phylum Chordata; class Aves; order Piciformes; family Ramphastidae; genus Eubucco; species Eubucco bourcierii. The sequence goes on from VWZE01005333.1 coordinate 78,039, forward strand.
AAGCTGGTTAAGAAATTGGCTCTAATTGGTTAGGAACTGTGAAAAGTAATAGAGCTGAGAAGATCTGACCTTACGTTCCGTCCTAGTTTTTCATATCCTAAGATATAAATTATACCTGTCACCTGATTCATGTCTCACACCAGGCTTTTCCACTTAGCATGAGAAACATCTGTGGCCAGTCTGAAGCTGGGATGGTGAGCATCCCCACTGCCTTCCCTGGCACTGGCAGGAGTACCTGGCCGATCACAATTCCCAAGGCGAGATACATTCCTGCCAGTGATTTTCTGATTGTCCTACAACATTTCTGAGAAGAAAGAATTACGTTCATCAGATATGCTGAGGACTGAGTGGGTTTGAGGGCCATGCCCACAGAAATACTAGAGAAAGGTTCAAATCATGAAAACATCCTATTTCTGGATGAATTTCACTATTGCAACCTCAGGTCCCCTAGAATTCGTTTTTCACCTACTTCCACTGCTCTCCATTTATGCTTTAAGATGAAAGAACTGATCTTTATTGCTCCTGCCCTCTTTCATCTTCTACTGGGAAACCAAAAATGACTAGTTTCATTTCAGCTGCTGAAAGTCAAAGGCTGCAAGTCTGCTGGATATAGGTACAAGTGAGGCAGCTTAAAAATCTCACTCTTCTCTTGAGGGTCATTTGGTTTAAATAATCACTGAAGCAGGTGGAAACAAGTCCTTGTCCATGTAACAGATGCATCTAAGGTAGGTTTTACATAGGCTGCTCAGCGAAGTAATCCTCTTAAGTACGTACCTAACTTACCTCTGGGGCCGGAAGAAGAGAAGTTGGTGCCCTTGAGGCTTCCTGATACCTGCCCATCAAGTCTCTCCACCCCCAGGAATTTATTCCTCTGGTTCATTCCTTCCTTTCAGAACTGTAGACCTGATTTCAAATCTCTATTTTGCTTCACCCTTCACTCACCAGAAAGGAATTATTTTTTCCTTGTTGCATTATAAAGCTGTCTGGTAGCTCTCTTTCACATATGCACTTGCAGAAAATAATAAAGTCACCTCTTCATCTTCTGTGGGATAAACTAAATAGACTAAGCTCCTTAAGTCTCTGCAAGGCAAGTTTCCATCTTTTTGGTCTATCTCAAGACAGCTCTTAATGTGTTCACACAAGGATTTGCACCAGATTAGCTAAATTGGTTTAAAAATGAATAAAGTTAAATCTTTGTAACCTTCCAGGGCAGGAAATAATGACACCTGCTTTACTTCTCTGCTCTAGGGACTTTCTCTCTGTTGTGCCATCTCTGGTGTTGCCATCACTCCACTGCCACCAGTGGTAATGGGGCTCCTTGACTGCCTTTAACGCTGGCTCTGCTCAGGTGCCAGCAGGGAGTGAACTTATTTAAAGAATCACCACTTCCATTAGTCAAGCTTTGCATTTGATTCCCCTGTTTGAAGCTGTAGATGGAGACTTAATGGGGGCTGGCTTCATGCCAAGAAAATGCTTTTCTTTCTTCTCCTCCATCGCTCCCTCCCGATGTATGCATGCTTGTCCCTGGCTATGGACCTACCGAGCCTGTCCAATTTGCTGAACCTGAAACTTCAAGAACATTTCCTTTCATGTGACTGACTCCTGGCTTTGCAGTCCTTGCACACTATGGACTCACACATGCTTTTACCTGAATACCCTCGCACATCTTCCCCTGGCCCCAGAGCAGTCCCTGCAGCCTTGCAGTCCATGGCCCTGCCCTGCTCTGGGCGTCAAGCTTTCCACATGTGTTGGATGTGTGTGTCCCTGCCTGTCATTTCACATGCACTGAGCACCGCTGCCTCACCTGACCCTTGTGCAGTCATTATCCTCCAGGTTATGTTTTATTTATGTATCCATGATATGGCAAATGATCTGAACCCAGCAGAAATATAGCACAAGAGAGCACATGCAGAAATAACCTTGCCAGTTTCCGTAACTCTTCACTCTGAGGATTAAATCTGTGGGCTGATCTTCCTCCTGCTTTAGTCATTTCATTCAACACTTGCTTTCTTGCTACCATCTCAGTATTAAGAGCAGAAAACCTTTCATTTCAAGCTGTGCTGTTTGCTTCTCTGTCTTCGTGACTTTTGATCTCTTCACTACCTGAAAGTATTTATTTTTCTCTCCTTGATGTCTTAATTTCTTTCCTTCTAGGTTAAACAGCCCTATGAGTGTCTACATTTATTCATATTTATTCTTTACATCATGGTCAGCTGCTAACAGACACGCACCTCCATTCTCTTATACATTATTGAATTCTGTTTGCAGGAAGGCTGTGATTTGAAATAAAGCTGTAGAGTGTCATATTGATCTGCTCTTCAGATGATTCATGTGCTGTTTAACATCACATTAACAGATTACTATTTTTTGCCTTTTATATTTTTTCTGACTATTCTGAGGGGTTTAAGAAAGTATCCTTGAATAAGGCTTCATATTTAATTTTCTTAGGACACCACAGAATCATCAGATTGTCTAAGCTGGAAAAGACCTTTAAGATCAAGCCCAACTGTTAACGTAACAGTGCCAAGATCACCACTAAACCATGCCCCTGAACACCGTATCTATAGAGCCTTTTAACTATCTCCAAGGATGGTGACTCCACCACTTCCTTGGTCAGCCTGTTCTAGTTCTTGACAACCCCTTTGAGGAAGAAGTTATTCCTAATGTTGAATCGAAACCTCCTCTGGCACAAATTGAGGCTATTTCCTCTTGTCCTATCACTTGTTACTTGGGAGGAGAGACCAATACCCACCTTACTGCAATCTCTTTCCAGGAAGTTGTAGAGCACAATAAGGTCTCACAGCCTTCTCTTTTCCAGACTAAACAGCCTCAGTCCCCTCAGCTGCTCCTCAGTAGACCTGTGCTCTAGACCCTTCACCAGCTTCTTCACCCTTCTCTTGACATATTCCAGCACCTCAATATTTTTCCTGTAGTGAGAGCCCCAAGAATGAGCACAGTATTTGAGGTGTGACCTCACTAGTGCCAAATACAGGGGGATGATCACTCTTTCCCAGGCCTGTAGCACTGCATGAGGGTTTTGTGACCCAGCTGCAGGACCCAGCACTTGGCCTTGTTAAACCTTGTACCAATGGCCTTGGCCCATTGATTCAGCCTGTCCAGATCCGTAGAGCCTTCCAACACTCAAGCAGATTTGCACTCCCATCCAACTTCTAGCTGTCTGCACCCTCAGTAAGTTTGCACTCATCCAGATCATTGACAAAGACAGGAAACCCAACTAGCCCCGAGGAATACCACTTGTGACTGGCCACCAGCTGGATTTAACTACATCCATCATTGCTCTTTGGGCCCAGCCATCCAGCAATTTTTTTACATAGCACAGAGTACACCCATGAGCAGCCAGCTTCTCCAGGAGAATACTATAGAAAAGGGTATCAAAGATTTTACTAATGCCTAGATAAACAACATCCACAGCTTTTCTCCCATCCACAAAGTGAGTCACTTCATCATAGAAGGAGATCAAATAAGTCAAGCAGCACTTGCCTCTCATAAACTCATGCTGACTGCGGCTGACTGCCTGGTTTGTCCTGTATATGATATACGATGATGGTCAGGATGTTCTGCTCCACAACCTTTCCTGTTACTGAGATCAGGTTGCCAGTTCCTTAGATCAGCTTTATGGTCTTTCCTGTAGATGGGTGTCCCATTTGCTAACATTTGGCCAACTGGGGCCTCCCTGGTTGGTCAGTGACTGACAGTGACTTGGTGAGGTCTCCCATCTGCTCCCTCAGCATCCTTGGGAGTCTAAGTGATGTAGTGGGTTGCTGGCCATTTCCCTTGGATTATGGGGTGGGGGGTGGGGGTGGGGTTCATTCTGCTTCTTGTCACTGTCTTCAAGCTCAGATGGGTAGGTATCGAGAGGACAGTCAGTGTTGCTTATTAGAGACGGCGGTAAATAAGGTGTTAAGTACCTCACCCTTGTCCACATCTTTGCCAGTATGTTTCCCCCTGCATCTAATAACTGATGGAGATTTTCCTTAGTCCTCCTCTCAACAGAAACATTTTAATTTGCCTGTTACAGCAGTAGCCAGACTAAGTTCTAGATAGACTTTGGCCCTTCAACTTTTCTCACAGCACAACCTCATGACATCCTTGTAGTCGTTCTGAGTTGTCTACCCCTTCTTGCAAAGGTCATAAACTTTCCCTTCTGGGTTCCAACCAACAATTCTTGTTCAGTCATGACAGTCTTTCTCTCTGCCAGTGGACACATGAAGACAGCCTGCTCCTACAACTTAAAGATTCTCCTGGACTCCTTTGTCCTTCAAGACTGCCTCTCAAGGGACTCTGTCAAACAGATCCCTAACCAGGCCAAAGTCTGCCCTCCAGAAGTACAAGGTGGTATGTCTGCTGACCCTCTTCCTTCTCTAAAAATCAAAGACTACCATATTTGTGATCACTATGCCCAAGATGGCCTCCAATGATCACATCACTCACAAGTCCTTCTTTGTTCACAGACAGGTCCAGCAGGGCACCTTCCCTAGTTGGTTCACTCACCAACTGTTTCAGGAGGTTATCTTCCACACACTGCTGGAACCTCTGGGACTGTTTCCTCTCAGCTGTATTGTATTTCCAACAAACATTTGGTAAGTTGAAGTCTCCCATGAGAAGAAGGGTGACTACGAGACCTCTCTCGGCTGTTTACAGAGTATGTGTCTGCCTCTTCATCCTGGTTGGGTGGTCTATTACAGACTTTGATCATGATGTATGCCTTGTTGACCTTCCCTCTGATTCTTACCCATAACCACTCAACCCTATCATCACTAGCATTAAGCTCTAGAGAATCAAAACACTTCCTAGCAAACAGAGCTACCCTACCACCTCTCCACCCTGGACTATCCCTTCTGAACCGTTTATAGCTATCCAACGCAGCACTGGAGTTGTGTAAGCTGCCGCACCAGGTTTCTGAGATGGCAAATATATCTACCACATTTCCCTGCTGCACAATGGTTTACTGTTTGTTATACATACAGTGTGCACTGGTGTAGGTACACTTCAGTCGGGCTACTCATCCAAATACCTTTCTGGAGGAAGGAACCCTGTCTCAATAAAAAAGTAGGTTCTGAAGCAGTTTCTAAAGCTTATAAAGCTTACTCTTTACACTGAATTTTTTATACTGTCTCCCAAGCACACACTGTGAACCAAAGTAATCTCCCAATTTTAGACAACTTTATTGTAAAAATGCTGTCGGGTCAAGGGGATTCATCTTCGTCTGTCCTTCAAACAGATAATAACCACAAAGCACCCACATTTCCACACTTATAGTCACATATATTGTCTTGTCAGCATATGCAGCCTTCTTGGCTCTCAAACTGCATATATTACAGGGCCCATCCATTATCTAAAAACCTAGTTCATGGATCCACTTCATTTCGCTGCCTCTCAACTCATATCTCAGAAGAAGACAGAAAGTGTAATACCCTCCCGCCTAACACCTAATGACTCGCTCCCTGTCATACAGAAACTTGCCAGAGGGGCTTGATGGAGAACTGCAGCCGTGCTGTTATTTCCCTAAACACTCATTCCAAAAACATAACTCTCCCTGAACATATAGCCATGTACAGCCACAAAAATGGACTTATAACTCAGCCCCTCTGGCACATGCATATTGTTTTAAGATGAGTAACGAATAGCTCCAACTCATCTGTTTGTGATAGTCCCATAATACTATTCATCAAGCGGGATTTTTTTACTGCCTCTTTACAGACAAATGGCAGATAAAGAGTAAAAAATCTCAGTCCTATTGAAGTTGATGGGAAAACACCCACTGATTTAAGTGGTACCAGAATTTCTGGTTGAGGCTGCACCCTTCAGCATCAATGACACAAACAAAAGCACAGAGACAGTAGCCCAGGAGCTGATGCCATAAACCATTAGGAGTCCAGTGGTACCTACGCGCTCCGTGTCTTCGTTCAGTGGTGCAGTCAGGTGGCAGCGTGTATAGTTGTGATGCTCTGACATTTGTATTTAAACAGCAAAATGCAGTAAAAACATCTTTGTAAGATTTTAGCCATTTAGGATGAGCTATTACAAGAATTCCAGGGGGGAAAAAAGTGGAGAACAAGAAGGAAACTTGGTGAAAATGCTATTTTCTCTGTCTTCAAAGACCTGCTATGGTGAGGCACCCTGCAGCCTCCATGCTCTGGGGCTGCTAACTGATAAGGTCGGGGTAGGCCACTTTGGACTGGAGCTGTGCTCTCCACTGTGCCAGCAAAAAGCTGGACACTTTCATGCTTGAGCTGACTGAGCAAGTAGAAGGCAAAATGTGGTTGGGAAAGATAAGCTTCACGTGCTTGAAGGGAAGTGGTAGATGGCCTAGCAATGGAGGGTATCCAGTGCCTTGCCCTTCAGACTGGTAGCACAGACCAGGATTGCATTGTCAGGCCTGGATAAGCCCCTGTACCTCCATCTGAATGGATAACTGAGACTCCTTTGAGGCGAAAAACTGACCAAAACCCAAGAGTGCACAACCCTGAAATTCAGCACTGAGGGGATCAATGTTACCCTCAGAGGTAAGCGCAATTTTTGGCATCACCTGACTTGCGGAACATGATCATGTCACTGTATTATTTTAATATAGTGCTTTTCTAAGACCTGCTGACTGACAGAGATGTTTCTTCCCTCTAACTAGTGGTATTTTGGAGTCCTATCCAAAGTAACATGACATTTGAAAAAGAATACGCAGACCACACAGTGGGAGAAGATCAGTCACTTGCAGGGAGCGTGGACAGAAAGAGAAAGCAGAGTCAAGAGGTGGACCTTAACTGTGAGACAGCAGACAACTGAGCAATTAAAATGACTTTACTTTGCACTTTAATGTTTGGGTTTTTTTAAGTTGCAACCCAATTTCAGAAAGCCTCATTGCCTCCAAAGTGGGTACAGTGATATAATTCCTAGACACTCAACACAAATTAGTTGCCTGGTCCAAACGGGAAAAGCTTTTGCCTGAAAAGGCCTGGCTTTGCTTGGACCAGCTATGAGGGTCAAATTTTTCTCACCTCCATTTCTAACAGCAGACCCTGAAACATCTTTTCCAAAACGCACAGCTTCAGCCACGCCATGCTTTGCCTCTGTCATTTCCAACTGTCATTTTTAAGACAAAGAATAAAGAAGAAAACATCTCAAAACCTCTCTCATTTCTTGGCATGACCCTAAGGAGGCCATGTTGCTTTTTTCCATGGCTTTGTCTCAAAAGTCACTTTATAGACAATAGCAGATTAATTATAACCACGGGTTTAGCAAATCCCCATGACAAGCCATCCTTATTGTGGTTGAGACAGTGTGTGCTGAAATGATAGGGAGGAAATCTGCTCTTTTCCCACATACAAGTCTCTTGGTGGACTTAGAGCTGAAAACCAGCACAGCTGCTCTCACTGAGCTGTGCAGGGTACACTGAGGGCCTGAGTGTGACTTTGCAGGCTCCAGTGTTGTTTGTAGCAAGGACTAGGGTAGCTGAGATGAGAAAGGAGAGGGGTGACTTTGATTTGAAGAGTTCATTCAACCAGCATTCTGGATCCTGAAGAACCCATGATAATTAGAGCAGAGACAGAAATGTAAGCCCACAGAAAAATAAAAGGAGATACTCTAGTCAATGACATCTAACAAGACACCTATCCGCAATAGCGTTCTTTTGATGTCCAACCTTATTGAGAGATGGAAGGACACACTGCCTCTCTTTCCTGGCTTCACAAAAACATTTCTGTTAGTTAAAAATTTACTGATTTAAATTACAAGACAAATACATTCAGAAATAAATCTGAATAAAATGGTAAGATTTCCTTCAAAGCAAGTCCTGAAGGTAATGTCCACCTTAAGCTCAGGACTAAGGAGGGAAGCAACACTCAAAGGGTGCATTCACTGTTATGATTTATCATTCATCCTTTGCTGTCTGCATTTCCCTGACTTTCTCACTGTGTCATCACCAATTCTTTAGCCTGTGCCTGAGCCAGGAGGGAGAGAAGGCTACTGCAGACCTTGTCCCACACCACACATCATTTCCATGGATTATTTTATCACATTGCTCTGTCCTAGGCAAAACGGTGCCAAATAGGTGAAGATAGAGGAACACAGAATGTTTCAGTGTGAATTGTGATCACTCAGTACTAGACAGGATCTCCCTGGCCATGCATACAGGCAACTGGTCTGTCCCATAACCTGAACTAGGCAGAAATAATTTGGTAATGAAAAACTCATCACTGTACCAAATAGCAGGTCTGCAGAAGGAAACTTTCGGCATTTCCTAATTTCCTGTGTGTTTGACTTTGAAGGATTAATAAACTGTTAATACAGGTTTTGCTATTTGATATTTACAGTATCCACTGAAATGAAAAACACCCACTGCATAAATGGAACATTGTTGCTGCACCAAACCCCAGAAATAACAGATTGAAAGTGTCTTTAATCCTAACCTTTTGACAAATGTTCTTTTTCATTTTCTCAAAATCTTTCTTAACAACTTATCCCCTTTCAGCTTGCCCTGTAAGGCAACTTCTACTGGTAAGTACCCTCTTCAAAAAATGTTGTTGAAGAAGTAAGTATTCAAATTCAGTTACTTAAAACAGAGAAGAAGAAGAAATATATATAAGAAGAAATATTTTTGGTTGCCAGAGCCACTAGGGAAAGCCGTTTTACAAACTGTCTCATTAATCTGTTGTCACCATGCATTTTACAGGGTGTGGGCAAGGCTAGGGCTTTTTTGAACTGATTATCCTTACAATATAGTATTTCTATTTTTTTAAAATGAAACCACTGATATGTATATAAAATCTATGGTTTTATTGAATGTTAAGGTTGACATGAGATTAGTTGGTTTTGGAACTCTATAGTTTGTGAAGCGATTCTTTTGTGCTTTGATTTTTTTTTTTTTTTCCTTAAGTTGCACACGAGCAAAGGAAAATTTCTGTACATGTGAAGTCTTTTTCAAAAGAGACATTTTCATTCTCTCCCAATTCTGTTCAGTCCCTCTCAGCCAGAAATTCATAACGGTTTCCATTTATTGGTTGTCTTACTCAGAGTTTGGCAGGTCCAGCCCCACGCCAAGACCACCAAAGAGAGGATCTTCCTTCCAGGCAGGTCAAGGCTGAGGTGCTTTACCAGAAGAGTACATATGAGAAAATTGCTTTGCTGTTTTTATTTTTTTTTCAAAAGGATTTTTTGTGATCTGTAAAGACTTTCATCAGTACTAAATTCAAACCAAGTTTATTAATTCATTGTATAATCTGTGTAAAGTGTCCAAAGAAGCTTAATTCCTCTCTTCCCTCCCCAGAGCAAACCAACAAACAAACTGGCAGCTTTCGTCTTTGGTTTTGAAACAATGCTTTCCACTGAACCTTTAAAAAGAAATCTAATCCTGCATAGTTTTCTCCTCCCTTGGCCGTTATAAAAGCTTATTTCAACACATACAGTACATTTGATGTGTCCTTTAAAAGGAAAATGGTCCTTTATCACAGCACAATGAAAAGGCTGCAGAAAACAGCATGCGGGTTTGTTTTGGTTTTTACCTTTCCACATGGTCAACGTTGCCTGCCACACCGACCCCTCCAATGGTATAAATTTTCCCATCGTACACCAGACTGTTATGTCGACACCTTGGGACTGTCATGCGGGACACCAGGTTCCAGTTATCGAGCAGGGACATATAACACCAGACATCGGCAAGTGTGACACCCGACTCCATGCCACCTAGTACCAACCGGAGAGAAAGAAAAGAGAGGATTATGTGAGATCCTGCAATGGCAGCAGCTTTGCATACAGCAATCAAAGCCAGTTACAAAGTAAAAACTCTTCAAATTACATTTGACTAATTAAAATAAATCACCCTCAATACTGAGCATCTGTTCTGATGATGCATATCTGTGTCATTTACTCGTGCACCCTAAAGGCTGTTTTGTAAAAATAAGATGACATGAAGAAATCAAGATGTCAGGCTGTGAAGGACATGTTCATAAGGGGATAGGCTCTTTTCAGTGTTCATAAATATCTTGCAAGCAATGGAAATAGTGCAACACTTAGAAGATGTCAGGAGGCAGAGCCTACCTTGGCTTGTGAGACACAGGCCAGTCTGAAATCTAAAATGCTTAATACAGTGATGGATTGGAACAACACATACGTGGGCAGAATCAAGTAAGTGCTTGCATTGTAGGCTTGATGTCTGTCTACTTTTCAGGGACAAATTTCTCATTTATTTCCATTTGTTGACAAAGGAAAGAACCAGCTGTACCACTCCTGTATACCAGTTTGAGATGCTCCAGTGAAGTATTTACACTAGTTATTTTTTAACTTCTGACTGAAGCTTCCATGACAGCCTCAGTGGATGTCATACTATCCCAATTTTGAAACACAAACTGGCAAAACGATTTATTTGAGAGCACACTAGGATTCAGTAGTTGTGCCAGGAAAAGAAGCTAGACTCAGCTCTGTGGTTTAATGAGAAAACCAGACTTCCTCCTTTGTATTTTGCTCTCCAAAGCTATGCAGTGTGGGGTCCAGTACTTTCATCTTGGAGAGGCTCATTCCCAGTTCTGTTGGTTCCCCTTCTTGTAAAAGTTTGAACAAAGCAAAATATCAACTGACACTCAAGTAGGTTTCCAGCCACGTGGTACTTCCAGCTCTCCTCATGCAGCCACTGAATACCATCAGGTCACTGAGCCAGATTCAGGGGAAAGAACTGAAATGAGCTTTGTATTTAGAATTCTGCAGTTTTTGTTAGCAGGTATGGCACAGCTTAAAATGGCTCTACATATTGGAAAGTACCTCAGCTAAGAATAACTAAAAGTCAACATCTCACAAAAGCCTCCATAGAAAGCTTTTGCTCCAGTGGCAAAATGAGGATGGGCAAAAAACCATTAAGAAATAATTTCCAATCAATCCTTAGGGCCTCTATGAAGTATTAATGGAATTTAACACCACAGGCAGCAATTTACTACAGAAAATGCAGTGAAGAAACTCTGCAAGAGAAAGGTAACAGCTGTAACCCCTTACTGGTACTGCCTGGTGCATCTGTAGCTCCCAGCTACATCCTCAGATTGCACGCATCTGAAACTCCTTGACCAGGCTCCCCATTTTATCATCAAACCTCCACTCAGCTGCCATTGAAGCATCCTTACATTGCCCGGTAAGAACTGCTTTTCCCCCTCTAGCCAAGCAGAGGTATCATCAGACTGCAAAACCCCAGACACTGTGATGCTGTGGGCACAGTGTAGACAGTTACTTTGGGAGTTAAAGCCTTTTAAAGAGTGTGGTCTCAGTTTCATTGAAACTAAGAAGATTACAGGGATAGTGACTACTGTCAAAAGAGAGGTCTCAACAAGAAGTACAAAACACAAATGCTCCTGTAAGCAAATACTGTAAGTGTAGGTCACATATTCAGCAGTTCAGCCTGTCTGTCTCAAATTCCCAAACCCACCATTTAGACTCAACTACAAGCCAGTATTTTAAATTGTGTTTCTGTGGCAGTGAAACCTCTTTGCATGCTTGATGGTTGTCAGACCTATTTTCTTCATGTTGCAACTGCAAAATATTGCTGTTGACTGCTTCGAGAGAACATTAATGCCACAGAGAAATGGAGAATGATAAAAGCAGGGCAATCCCTCTCTACCAGCTTCCCTGACACTATTTCCACCCCCTGCCCTCGCCCTGGAGAAGCTGGTAAAAATCCAGCATATCCTTTTTGTGCTGCCTGTGGTATAAGAAGAAACTTTTACCCCAGCCCAGTAAATCTTGGGGATGAACAGACTGAAAGCAGCCCTGTGAAAAAGGACCTAGAGGTCACTGATGGATGAAAAATTGGAAATGATCTGGCGGTATGTATTTGTAACTCAAAAGGTCAATCACATCCTGGGTTGCCTCAGAAGAACTGTGGCCAGCAGGTCAAGGGAGTTGGTTCTCCCTTTTTACTCTGTTTTCATGAGATCCCATCTCAACTACAGTGTTCAGTTCTGGAGTTCCCAGGACAGGGAAGACATAGACCTACGCAAGCAGGTTGAGAGGAGAGGCACAAAAATGGTCAGAAGGCTGGAACACATCTTCTAAGAGGACAGGTGAAGACAACTCTGGTTGTCTGGCCTGGAGAAGAAAAGGTTCCATGGAGACCTTATTGTGGCCTTTCAATACTTAGAGGGGGTATATAAGAAAGATGGAGAGAGACCTTTTACCAAGACTTGTAGTGAATGAACCAGAGGTAACAGTTCTAAACTGAGAGAGGGCACATAGATTTAGATTGGCTGTAAGAAAGAAATTTGCTACAATGAGGGTGCTGAGACATTGGAATGAGTTGCCCAGAGGGATGCACCACCATTTGAAGTGTTCAAGGGCAGGACAGATGGGGCTTTGAGCAACCTGGTCTAGTGGACAATGTTCCTGATGGTGGCAGGGGAGTCAGACTAGAGGTCCCTTCCATCCCAAACCATTCTATGATTCTACATTTCTATAACATTTGCTGCTTACCTGAGAGATAGATGTTGTCCCCAGCGCTGACCACACTGAAAAACTCACGATCATAGAAGGGCAGGCTGGCCAGTGGGTACCACTTGTTGTTTTGAGGATTTAAGCAAGTGACTGCTGTTAAAGCACGTTGGTTCATGCCAATCATCTGACGACCTCCAACTAAGACTATTACCTCGGCTACACCTAGGATTCAAGTAAGAAAAATAATATTATAGTGTCATTTCTCAAGCAGACAGGAGCTTATTCAAGCAGACAGGAGCCTATCAAAAATACTCAGCAGTCAGGATAATTTTAAGTATTGTATATAAATCTGCTGTAGACTGCAAAATCAAATCAAGAAGAGTAAGAAAAAAGGGAGTGTGTATGAATGTGTGGGTAAGCAGTGGGTGAAGAATAACACTATGAACATGCTTGGGAGAAACTGGGAGGGAGCATGCCATCTGGGCAAAACTTGAAGGGGAAAGGAAATGAAAAGGCAGTTCCATGTAAAGACATCTGTTGATTTCCATAGTCTTTGGGTGAGACCTGCAAGTAGCAAATCCCTGTTCCATTGAAGCAAATGGAAATTTTGTCAAGGACTGTGATAGCTTTGAAGCCTGCCCATTGTCCAGAGAAAGTATGCTTGGATTTTAACTTAAAGAAGGTGTCTGGGGGAGATTTATGCTATAGTTAAGGTTCTTCATCCTGATCTTTTCTCTGCATATAATCTATTAACATATACTGTTCTGGTGGTTGTTTTGTTTTGTTCTGTTGTGCTTTTCCCAGAGAAAGTGGTTTTCCAGATGTAGATAACGTGCTCAAGCTATGGCGCAGGATCTTAGTGTACTAAGTGCTGGGTAACATGACAGAGATGGTCTCTGCCCTCCTACAATAATTGGTATTTTTCTGTGCTTGAACAGCTTCCCCAAGGCCCTTTAATACATAGGGTGCACAGCAAGAAAAATTCTCTTTTCATGCAGATGGACAAAATGTTTGTAATATACATCTCAGAGGTGGTATGCCTGTTTCACAACCAGAGCTGAGTCAAATCTGATCTGAATGTTACTCCAGAATCACCTCCACAGTGATGGATCACAGTTTAACTCTGGGATTGTTTTTTTGGCTTCAACCTCAAGAGCCAAGTGCTGGGGATAGTTTGGATTTAGCATTTAACGGAAGTGTTAAACATCCTTCTGCAGCGGTTGTAAGCCGTGGTGCAATTTGTTGCCAGGAGAGGTAAGCTAGAAGCGGGATCATGAGGCCATGAGCTGGAACAAATCATCATTTCAGCAGACAAGTGTGTGAAGGTAAGGGGGTCAGAAGCGTAGAAGTGAGATTGCCAGAAAGAGAGATTAGGAGCTGCAGAGGAGAGAAATGTGTCTTCGGAGTAATGGATGATTGTCGTTCTTCATTAGTGTTTTCAAAAAATACATTTGTGTCATTCAAGCAAGGTTACTCTCTTAAAAGTTATTAACTTAAAGTGCTGTACAGTTTCAAATAAATATTTCTTAGTAACAAGACATCATTATTTTTGCACCACAGCAGAAAATCTAATCACCTGTGCAAGACACAACTTGATTATAATCAATGACCTTGAGAGGGCATGTTACATGCTGCAGCGAGTCCACAAAGGGTGCTTTGAGATCCTTTGTGCCTACATGAATGCCGTTGATATGCAAAATAACATGACTCTATATAATTAGACTCTGACCTAAAAAACTATAATCACCCTCTCTTACCCTGAGAGAATCACTTTTCCCTCATCAACAAGCTTCTGGAAATGGATCATATTACACCTACAATTTTATATACATAAAATAAGCACTTTTCAAAAATCGCTTCAAACATCACACCATTAGTCGTCTTCAATGAAAAGACTTTTTAGGGTAGATTGTTATTGAAAGTCCTCTACACTTCATCTTTCTGAAAGGTGCCTTGATGAGGCAGTCTCCAGAAGCTGCAAAAAACGTGGTTTGATATGCCATCTCCATGCCACATTAGCATCAGTGGCAGTGACAGAAAGTTTTGTCTGGCTTTGTGATCGTACTTGTGGGAGGCAGAAGAACAGGTAGCATGTTAAAACAATTCACCTGTTTCATCTGATGCAGTTTTGCTGCGTGATATTTGCACCACTTTCTGTTCAGCAAGTATTTAGGATATTTCTGATATGACCACAGTATGGGCTCTGCTGGTACGTTTGGCACTTGGGTATTTTTGGTGTATTTTTCCAAAAAGGAAAACACAAGCCTTCCTCAAGTGAGGAAAGTTTTGAAGAGACATAGTTCTCCACAGTCTCTGGGTTTCTAAAAGGCAATATATCAGGTGTGATCCATTTGTTTTGGAAGCATCAAGCAGTCTGAACTGGCACTGTGAGACTTGCCATACAAAAATAGTATGTTTACACAGGGCTGTGAAAGTGAACCTGTTTTATGAATATTAGTTAGACCCTCCCCACAAGAGGTTGAATGGCAAAGCAGCACATCATTCACTTATTTTTGCAGGTAGAGAAACTAAGGGTAAGAGGCTCACTTCCAGACAATAGGGAAATGCCACAGTCTCTGCCAAAGAAACTAAGATTTCGAGTCCTGTTTCAGGAGTGCACATCTAAATATCCATGTCTGACCATTGGGAAAAGCTCCTAAATACTTAAGCAAAGTGGACATGGAAAATTGAGCTTGAAATATCACCAGGCTCTGAGAAGAAGCCATGTTCTGGCCAAGCCTAGGAACCACCAGATGAGAGAGCTGGTGTTACTGAAGGAAGTTCTGCTTTACCTGCGGAGAGCCTGGGCCGGGTCCTTGGTGTCTGCATCTCTTGTCGGGCGTGCGGCAACATGTGATAACGTTTGGCTTCGTTCACTAGATCTCGGCAAGCCTCTGAAGACTTTATCAACTCCTCGTTGTCAACAACGTTTAGCAGATAGCTGGGATGGATGAAGGGGAGACGCACCACTGCCAGCAACTCTGCAGCATACTGTGAGGGGTGGAAAAATAATAACACACTGCAGCCTTCATGCTGTTTGTCATCTCCACCTCCTTTCCTGCAGACTGTCCTGTCCCCCAGCCTGGAAAGATGTTTGTCATGGATGCTACATGCAAGCCCTAGCTAGCAATCCAGTGAGACAGAAACAACAGAGCCCTCAGTGTTCCCTGATTCAGGCTGGTTTCAGTCCCAGGAGACTGAAAATAATCTTCAAAAGGTTACAACTCTTGTTATATAGGCCTGTATGGAGGGATTTTTGAAAGAAAAGCTCATTTTATCTCAGGTTGAAAATACAACCTTGTGCACTGGAGACATGGAGTAAGATTTTTAATTTTCTGAGTTAACCTTGAAATGAGAGTCTAAGTGTTGCACTGTAAAAAAGAAACCCAAACCAAGTATTTTTTGGCATTATAAATGTGAAACAAAAGCCAGTGAGTAGTGTAGATTTCAACAACTGCTAGGGTAGAGACTGAATAATAACAGCCAATTTGCTAGAAGGGTTAATTAATAGGGTTTGTTTGTTGGTGAAATAGATCATGTAGTTGTAGATTTTGGGGAAGACAGGCTCCAGAGGCTGCTATACAAATACTGACAGTAAGTTTCATCTTCTAAATAAACACATTAAACCTTGGAGGGCAAAGAACACCCAAGCAAATGAAGCTGTCTGTCACTGAACACAGCTTAAAGGAGAACAAAATCCCAAGAGAGAAAACTGCAATCGAAAAACCAAAAGTCCATCCCCAGATTATTCTTTTTATATATAATTGGTTATATCACAACACAGTACAAGAGTACAGTGAAAAGCAGAGCGGCAGGAAAACACGGTACTTGAGAAGCCACACACACAAACAGGATGCAAACCAAGGATACACAGCAAGAAAAGATAATCATCTGGTGTAATAAATATTCATATAACGACAGCTTCCAAAGATCCCAACTGGGATTGAGGCCAGGATGCAAATAAATATTCCCAAGGTCCGTGTGACTGGTCCTGAGAAATGCTGGGCGCCAACAGCATCTGCTGCCCTGCAGATGCCTCTGGTTTTCTAGAAGCTACTTGGCTGTCCCTTACTTTTTCAGTAGTCTGCCCGTCCCTGCAGTGCATGACAACCAAGTGACAGCAACAGCAGGGATGGGAATTAGGCAGGGGCACAGTGACATGGGAGGACAGGGCTATGGCCCGAGCCAGCTAATGGGCTGGCCAGGCAGGTGGGAACACTGTGACACCCAGGACTGCTTCAGGACTTCTCCTTTCCCCATCCAAATGGAAGAAGCAGGCTTCACTTAAGAGGAAATCAGAGGATTTCTTCTCCCAACAGCAATTCACAGTGTTCTCCTGCCAGAAAGCCACATGAGCCTGGTGTAAGCTCAGGCAAAGCAAGGATGTGACTGCTTCTGGGGAGCTGCACTCCACATGGCAGCAGGAAGATGCCCATTAGTCTCAGGCTGCTTCCCAGCCCTCTGCTCACCAGCCCTCCTTGACATGGGCTGGTACAGCCCAAAGAGTTTTGGTCTGGTCACTCCATAGTTGTTGGTGGATGAAAACGGTGCTTGATGGAAAAGCCAGGGAAAAATGACAGCATTCATCTTCTGGAAAAAAAATCCCAAGTGAGTGGTGAGTCTCCCCACTGTCTGTCTCCCCACTATTGCCTCTGGCACACTACAAGGCTGCGCAGGGCTTGAGGTCACTTTGTCAATGTCCAAACCAGAAAAGAAGGCACTCCTCTCTTTTCCTTTCCTGAAATCCATTTCTAAGGTGCTTTCTAGGAAGTAAAACTTCTGTTTCCCTTCCCCAGAGTCACAAATGTCAAGCACTTGGCTCCAGATACCTTAATGCCACTAAACGGTACTCCACAGGAGAGGGAGCAGTGGACATATGGCAGTGGGTGGCAAAGCTCTGATTTCAGGAAGCGCTTTTTTAAAGAAGGTTGGGGGCGTTTAACCTGACATGGGAGCCAAGACAAAATGTGGCATTAGGACATAGGAATAATATGCAGTGTGTATTCTGGGGGCAAGTTAGAAAACCCCCATGGGAGAGGTTAATCCCCACTGCAGGTTGCTCAGGAAGCAGTGTCAGTCACTAAAGCGCAGCTTAAACAAAACTGTAAAATATAGGGAGCGTGTAGTGCAGGCAGCACCTTCCCTTGATGCAGTGGAACACGCCAGCGCTGCCCCCAGTGCTCCCGCAGCAGGTCTGCACTGCAAGCAGTCATAACGCGAAGCAACAGAAAGCAGAGGTGCAAACAGCTGTGCCACTAAATTAGGACACAGTGTTTCACACGTACCACACTGTACCACAGTCAAGTGTGAATTAGCATTGTGAAGAGAGCTCTTCTGTGACAGGGACAGACAATTCCCATGGGCCCAGTGAAGCAGCTGCCTCCATCTCCCACCTTTCCCAGAATGAATGGAACAGCAGCACTGCTTGAGCATGGCAAACTCTCCCTCTCCCACCTTGCTTTAATTAGACAAGTGAGAAAATGTGATTCTGTTTCTCTCCCGTATTTTTTTCTCTCTCCTTCTCTCCTCTTTTGTCTGAGCTTGTGGCTTATTTTGAAGGGGAATAATAATTAGAACATGTTGCTCCCTTTCATCAGCTTGAAAGCTAATGCCACATATCAAAACCGATGTCGCTTTTCACTCTTTTCTTCTCTCTGCTCAAACAGCTGGGGAAAGCTGCCTCTGTGTGTGTCTGTGCACAGCCACGCACAGTTGCGACTCGGGCTCGCTGCTGATAGCATTAAGGGTACATATAATTGCACTGTTTCTCACCAAGGCATTTGAGGTGTATGTACCACTGCAGCATCTCTAGAAGACAGGAGAAGCTTTTATAAACCAACGGCTTTTAACACTAGTTCTTTTAAGCACAATAGTCAAGGGTGAATTTCATTTAGTCTCACTGATTTAAGAATATTCAAGTGATTTAGGCAATCAGAAGCCTTTTTCTTTTGGATTCTCCTTTATGAAGGCTTCCCGGCTCTGCTAGCTATGATTGTACTAAATATCCTGTTACTATTATCCTTTTCATTTAAGACTGCAATAAGCACCATAAAGCATTTCAACCTCCTTACCATCTGTTATTTGCTCTCCATTCTCTCTTGTCTTTCCATTGTTCCTTATACAGCTAGGAAATATCTACTGCACCTACTGATGTTACTCTCTTTTATCAAAACAGCAGAATACCTGCACAGAGCACATTGCCAAATTCAGCAGACAACAACCTTAGGTCCCTGGAGTTGCAGTTTGAACCTTTAACTCAGAGGATGCTTTCTTCTTGCTACACAGCTGCAGGCACTGGCTGGACAAGTAGAAATATTTCTTAGGTCTTTGCTGGGAGCCACTTACAACTACTCTACAACCTGCATCACAAGCCAGAGTGAATCAGAGAATATTAATGCCCCTTCTGGCATAGAATTAGGAGTTATCAACTCATAAACATGGGAGACCATGCCTCAGCCTCTTGAAAATGGACACCATTATGCAAAAAACTAATGAATTTATTGTTTAAAATGCCAGGGAAGTTTTTGAACATCCTCAGAACTGCTTTTTTTCAGGTGACATGAACCTCAGCATAGCTCTTATCGAATGAAGAGAGTTGCTTGATTTTTGCACCAGCAGAGGATCAAGTCCACAAGCTCCTTTCTTGTTGGAGGAGATGCTGCCAGATACTCCACGGTGCTGTGCATGGCCAAAGTGATTCTGTAAGAGCCAGGGTACTGCTACCACATGAGTAAAGGCTTTTATGACTGTCACTGTGGACACAGTAGAGTAGCAGTTTTTGAGAGATGCTGTCTGGTCTGCTTCAAGGCACCTATTTCAGTGGCTGAACTGAAAACAGCGTCTTCGATCAGCCTGAAACCACAAGTATGTTTCATAAGAAACAGGGAATGAAAAATCTGAAGAGATCTTATCTTCCCTTAATTACCTAAACATCAGGAAACAACAGGAAAGATTCATCTCTACATTCAGACACCTAAATAGGTACATACAAGTGTTTACTTGTCAGCTAGACATGTGTAAACTCATGTTATAATTAATAGAGATTTAGTCAACACTCTTAACACAATCCCCAGAGCAATCTGAGCTGAGAGGATTTATCATGCACCAGAGAAAGCAAAGAATATAAACGTCCCCTTCTGGTCTGGGAGTGTGTTGCCCAGACCGTGCCTCAGACTATGACACATTGAGATGTCTACAACTAGCCATCAACCCAAAGTGGAGGATCATTAATTCTCCCCTCTGGTGGAAATTTTCACCTCCATTTGCCCTGGATGCTGTGCTTGGAAGGTTGTGACCACACTATGAGGAAGTCTAAATGCTATCCTTAGGTCAGCATTGACTGAAAGGAATGATCAAAATGATCTACTATACCTTGAAGTAAACCCTTTCAAGGCTTTCCCTAATACTCTGTTCAGGCACAAATGTCTCCCATCTTGGTAGGCAGGTCAAAGTTTGCATGAACTAGATTACAAAACAGTTGAATACCTGTTTTATTTCTCTGCCTCCCCTCAGCTGGTAGTTTGAGTGAGGACATTTACTTTGTTTACTTTGCTAAACTTTTGGTGACATTTCTTCCACTAATTGTATCATTATTAAGAAAGCTCACTTGCAAGTGGGCTTTGTTCTGTTATCTTCTAAGTCTCAGTTACAAAACCCTCTTCAGCATTACATTAAAAGCAATCTTTTTATTCTTAAATCTCTAATCCAGTAAAATCCTCACAGGTATTCTCCAAAAGGACTCTCAGTGTGCTCCTGCACAGACTTGGGCTACAACAGTACACAGTTAATTTTAAGAGGAAATATGTTTACTGCTACAGACTCAGATTTCCAGCTCCTAAATGCTACACTGGAAAGCTCTGAAGATTTGTAACATTTTTGAAATAATGCCCAGAGAGGTTAAAATAATGTTTTCCTTATGCCTTAGAACTCATCTGTCTCTCTAGTTTACTGTTCTTCCTACAAAGGACCTTTTGTGCTATCTGCCTAAAGAAACAGGCTTCAGCTAGAAATACAAACACAGAAGTTAGATTACCCACATTACGATAGGGTTTTGCCCCAACAAACTGCTGTTCCAGTTCTTTATGCATAATTCCAATAGAGTTTAAAAAAGTTTATGAAGTATAAGGATATTTGATCTGAGAGCTATGAAGGAGATTTATGTTATCTCACATAAACCCTGGTTTTAGACTTGCCCCATGTCTTGCACTGGCCCTAGCTGGGAACTGCAGCAAGGACCTTCTTGGATAGAGGAAGTCACCAGGGACAGATCTGAAGCAGTTCTCTGCTGCGTAAAACTCCTTCAAATAAGAAGAGTGTACCCTAATTTAAAAAGACCACCCAAGCCCCCTAGAATGGCAGATGTTAGCCTTTGATGCGTACTCTGCTGCCACGTAGCGAACCATCCAGTGGGCTTTGCTGATGGTGATGGCTGGGGATGTGGTGTGGTGGTCATGCAAGAAAGCACACTGAAGTGGTGACATAAGTGGTCCCTTGCCAGCCAACTCCAGCCTAGTCCAGGCTTCCCCAGCCTCAGATTCAAAATGCTACTACCTCCAAATTTCTAAGTGCAAGTTCAGCAGGGAACTGACTGGTTGGCTGGTTTGGGGAAGCCAAAGATCTTTGTGCACTGTTTTGCCATTCTCAGAAATATACCTTTTCCAGATACATTTTCTAAGTGCTGCCCTGCATCTTGGTAATGAGGGTATTTGATAGATCTAACTCCTGGGCATTGCAAAGACATGCTTTTTTCCAGTAACCTCCTGCACATTCCTACACCCAAGGTCCCATCCAAGCCCAGCCTAAGGTCTCTGCTGCACTCCATATATTTATTAATCACCCATACTGACTTCTTTCAATTGCAGTGCTGCCTTCAGATTAAAGCGAAAGCTTGGCAGAATGTCAGCTGGTCTCCTCGTAATATCATGGGAAAAACATGGGGCAGAAAATCTGGCTCACAAGCGCTGGGTTCAGCCAGTGGCTCAGTGGCTGGATGCCATGTGCATAAATCTTATGCCTAGCAAGAAGGAAAGAGCAGCCCCTCTGTCATCCTGAAATAAGGTTTTGACGTGACATCTTTATGGCAGCACAGCTGACTAAACACTGTAATGTCATCAGTGCCGCGTAAAGTGAACTGCCGTCCTCTTCTCCAAACTGTTTGCAAAGCAGCATACGAGTAAGGTATGACTAGCAGTAATATGATGAGAGTTTTTTAAATAGGCACAAAGATAAATCGCTGATTCCCTCATACTTGCAATTTACCTGATATTACGGCTTAAAAAACCCTTCGTTCTTGCCATGTAGCTCTAGCTTGTTGGCTAAACCCATAAATTCTCTCAAAGACAATTATAGAGTTCAGTGGTCTTTCTTTTGCTTATGGACAGTCACCTATTCAAACGTCCATATGCACACAGATGCACCACCAAAGCAACTGCTAACAACAAAATGGCTGAAGCTTCTAAGATACTTCATAGAACCAAGGAAAAGGTGTGGGAAAAGTCACAAATGAAGAGATCAGGAAGACTGGAAACAAGGGAGCTCCTCAAAACAATTCAAATTTCTAAGAAATAATTCAGTACATTCTCAGTCAAGGGAATATCCCTTTAAAAAAAAAAAAAATTAGTACAGGGGGAATTTAAGGAACCAATAATGTCACCTGCATCCTTTTTTCTTTCTATTTAATGCCATTCCTTCCTTCAATATATAGCTAAGGGCATGTTCCTGCACTGATTCTGTTCCTGCTGCTGCCTTTTCTTCTCTCCCTGTACAGGCTCTGAGCGTGTCTGCAAAAGCCTCATTTAAATCTGAGCTCTTTGAACAGTCTGTCCCTGGGAAATCACAGGGGTTACTGCTCATCCCTTGCAGTTTCCACTTTTAGAGAAATTGCAGCTTCTTGCGCTTTCATTATGGCATCTTTTTGAATTTGCTCTTCCCACAAATGGATTTCAAAGCATCAGGGTAGTTTGGGCTTTTCAAAGAAGACTAATTGAACCATAAGAGAATGTTAGTGCCTAATTCACTTAGGCTCCCTTGGAAATTTCTTTTTCATATTTTCCCGGAATGTAACGCCCTTAAGTACATTGATTGATCAATTAATTTCCTATTGTGATGAACTTAAGTAATTTGTACATGCTGGTATTGGGTATCAGCTTCTGTATGTATCATTACCTCCTTGTCACTGCAGAGCAAGCTTGGGATTGTGCTTGTTTTCCATCAGATTCTCCACTTCCTCTTCTGTATAAGCTCCTCTTCTGCATAACTTTGGACTCTTAAAAATGTGCCTGAGAAATTCTGCTACCATCTCAACAATCTAACTGAAGACCAGGGATCTTCTGTCTGCTCTCTCATGCTTACCAACCCCTTCTCCTCTGTAGGACCTTGTCTCTGAACTGCCATTCTTTGTCACTGCCAAAATATATCTCAAAGGTAATTGTATAATTTTTGACATAAACTCTCTTCTTCTCTCCGTTACCTTTCCTTACCCTCACTGAGAGACACAGGGCTTTCAGGCGGGCTCTGTGTTCTCTTAGGCTAATTTGCCAAGTCTCAAATTCATTTCTGCAGTCCTTACTGTTGTTACACACCTTGTATCCTTCCAGGCAACTCTTTTCCTTGGGGCTTCAAACACTTGTAAATGTTTATCCCTCTTTAGCTGTCATTAGGCCAAGTCGTGCATATTCACATCTTCTAATCTTTTTTATTCTCACATCAGTTCCTTCAGTCTTTTAATCATTTGTGTTGCTCTTTTCTAAATTACCTCCAATTTGTCTATGCATCTCTGGTTCTCAGGCACCATGAAGACACTGTTTAGACAAATCTGTCTCTGAGGACAGAAGTTCGTAGAAGGCTTATTAATGCCTTTACAGTGGAGACATTTTGTTTTACTGCTGGACACTATGATTTTAAGCAGGGTTTGAAAGAAGAGAACGTGATGATATCTTTGTAGAGTACAACGAAATTTGACTGCCATTCAGCTGAGCCTCTCATCTGTCACTCACTGCTGCAGTATCTGCCTCTCTTCCAGTGTTACTCCAGGTGATTTTGTTTGTTTGTTTGTCCTCTCCTCGCTTCTTGTGCCCAGTCAGGGTGAGAGGGAAGATTCACGCAGCTGGGAATACTGCTTTCGGAGGCTTCCTGCTATTAATAAACATGTTACCATCTTCTTTATGTCAGAGAAACCAGATACAACTTTGGACTCAGAGCAAAAGGTGGAAAAGTTTGGAATGAGTTTTGGTACGTCCATGCTCTGGGAGGCCTACCTTCACCTCTTCCTCATCCTGCACTGATGCTGGACTTGACTGCAGCTCCGCACAACTCTGGTAGTCAGTACTGTTAGACAACAGGGCTTGTTATCCACTGCATCCTCCCAACAGCCTATGTGGAAGGCATTGCCTCCTTGCAGTTTATAGTGTAAGAAATGGGGGCAAAAAAGGTGAAACACCTGGCTCAAGGATATGGCGAAAGCTGGGGCATGAGCTCAGGTGAAAACTACTTGGGGCTTGGAAGAAATCTTTGCTTGTTTGGATGGCTCAGACCCTGCTGGTTTCCAGACAGTAAAGCCTCCATTATACAATGTATTTTTTGCATGAGTTCACCACGGTTGTAATAAGCTTATCGAGGGGATAACTGTTAGGATAAATCCTACAATCTTGTCCATCAGTCAGGAAGTGAAACAGATATAAAAAGACAGCAGATTCATCTTTTTCAAATGTGTCAGCTGACTGCAGACCTTCCACTCAGTGGCAAGAAAGAATCCTACAACTAGTGCTTTGCTTCTGCTAGTACAGTAAATTACCTACCTAGTCCAGAGCTCACATCACAAGTTGCTTCTTTGGGTTAAACTAATTTTATGCAACTGCACTACCAGAGGCACTAAAACATCTCCATAAACATGACCATGAGCTGGTATGCTGCTCCAATACACTGGATGCAATTATTTGTAGCTTAAGACTTGTCATTGTCTGAACCACCTTTCTGTCTTGCACAGGTGGATCAGTAACCTTCAGAGCACTGTTATCCTCTCTTCGCAACAAGGCTCAGATGCTGTTTTTAGTAGCATCACAGAGCACTTTTATAGGCACTGTAAGACTGTATGACTACAACTTGCAAAATCAAAAAGTTGGTCAGAACACAACTTTTCATCTTGCCTTGTTAAAAAGATCTTGGTTCCCCCCCTGCCAGTGCCCTCCAATCTGGTAGGAAAAGAATTAACAAAAGCAGAAACAATTAGGTACCTCAAAAAAAGCTTTTAGAAAGCCAGAAAAGAGCAAAGTCAAAAATCCTTCTAGAAGAATGGAAGGTTCCACTGAAGATCTTCCCAGAGGCTCTCAGAAAAGGCTTGGGATATGAGGGGAGGCAGTGATGGGTGACACAAGGAGCTGCAGTCTGGGGAACACAAACATCGAGATTTACTGTCCCCAGGCATAAGCTCAAACTCTGTAATGACAGAAGCCATTAAAGTCCTAGGAGTTTTGGAGGACTGCAGCTGCCCTCAGGGCAGTGAGTGCTGATGTAGACAGAAGGTTCCTTCTACAAGGTCTTCTGTGATGACATCTCTGCTGATTGAGCCTCTGCCAGTCTTTGCCATGGAAGATGGACATGCAGGTGGCATGAAGAAGGCAGACATTTCCCTGTTTTTGCCAGACATTCACCTTTGGAAGAATCACTGATTTGGTGCTGAGAAGAAGCTGCCAAAGAGGCATTTTAATCACATGCTGTTGGAGCTGTTGATAATAAAAGAGTGATGACAACGCCCAGCCTGTCAGGCAAAGAGAGATGGAAAGAGGGGAGATATGAAGAAAGTGTGGGCCCTGGAAATCTGAGCCCTGAAAGATTTAACTGCCAGAACTGCCTTTGGGAGACAACAATAAAACCAGACCGGTCACCTGAGGAGTGCAGTAGAGCAATAATGATGCTTGGTGATATTGCAATTCATGGCTGAAACCTCTCCGTCAACTCTCCCAACAGGTCCCACTGTCTGGATGCAGAAGTAACAATCCTCTTGGTGCACTAGAGTCCTCCACGTGCTGGTTCCCTACCCCAAAGAGTCTACAGAGAGCTGACTGAATCCATCTAACTGTGAATAAAGTCAAAATATCCATGTACAGTTCCTGCAAGAAGGTGCATCCCACACGGGGTACTGCTATTGTCACCTAGTTCATAAAGCTCTGCGCAACCCGTGCATCTCACGGGAGCTTGGGCAGTTCCTGGCATGGTGGGCCTTGATGTACACCAAGCAGAAATTTTCACTCATCATCTTTATCAGAAATAAGATTATTTAGGTCTATCTCCCTTCCCATCACATCAGAGCTATTTGTTCCTGGGCTCTGAAAATGCATAAGTCATTACTGTAAAGATGGTACTTTTCAAGGCAAGTAGGAATTCCTGCCTTTTAGAAAATAAGTGCCTATTTAACTAAGAGCTTTATAATAGATCAAAAAGTGCACAGAGTACAAAAAATAAGAGCTACAATACAAAGAAACCAGTTTAGTGGTAGGATTTGGTGTGAAAATAGTTATCTGCTTGGTATCTTTAATATTAATTTAATCGAGGTCTTCATCTCTGGAAAAAGACAAATTCAAAATTAAAAGACCTTGTAAAGTAATGCATGAAACCCAAGCACAAGAGAAATTTGGGGAAGCAAACAAACTGCCATTGTAAACTACAAAGGCACTGCAGAGGCAGGGCAGAGGGGAAGACAACTTGGAAATAAAAAAAAAAAAAAGAAAAGAAAACCAAACCAATGACAACACAAAAGGAAAGAGGAGGAGATGGCTGTGGTGACAGCAGCAAGAGGGGGGCAAGAAAAACCACTACTTAAAAAAATAAATTCATAACATCAACACAGCAGGGAGCAGAAGGAAATATTTAAACCAGCAATTTCGAAAGCATAACCTGGACCACCTGGTGAGTGACACCTTCTGTTTGCACCAGGCAAACAGCCTCCTGCCGCAGGGCTCCTGTACTCCGGCCCCTGGGAATTATCCCTGAGGTTACATTAGGTTCAGAGCTGCACAGAGCTGACTGCTGGCATCAAACTTCAAGCAAGCAGAGAAATATGCTATAAAGAGTGTGTTTTTCAAGGCCAGTGTGGGCCAAAAAGGAGCCCATTCCAATAAAGCAATGATACTGTGTAAATGGTTTAGGCAGCAATAGTATTGGGCGATATTAAATAGCATCACTGGCACATTGAGGAGCATGTCAGAGAGACCCAGCACAGAATTGCTCTGATGAGCCTGTAATGGGTTAGGGTGGATCCCTCCCCTGGCAGAATAAACTCACCACAACATGGATTTCTTTAGTGAAGGCAGAAAAAAAAAACAAGAGAAATTGTATTTCTTATAGTTTAAACTAAATATAACAGTATAGTGAGAATATAACTACTACAGGAATATAATAACCTGAAGGAAGATGGGGAAGGGGTCAAGTGGCGCTGAAGCAGCAAAAGCAGCAGTAGCAGCCAAAACAGCGGCAAGGGGAAGACAGCAGCAGGCGCAGGCGAAGCAGTGAAAGCAGCAAGGGGAAGGTACAAGCTGTGCTTCCAGACATAAAGCTCTTGATGCTCCAATGAAATTATATTAACTTATCCATTGTTGCCATTATATGGCCTATCCCCAGAATGTTTGCCTCAGAGCTTCCACTTCTAAGTTTCTCTGTTCTTTATGTCTGAGGTAGGAACCTAACTCAAACGGCCACAGAACCCCATCACCTGCTCACACAGGGCAGGACAAGTGTGGAGAAAAGCCCTCGGGGCTGCAGGCTGCTGGCAGGGGCCAGGAGCTGAAGACACAGCAGTAGTGCAGGCAGTGTAGACAGCAAAGACTGGCCTGGCATGGAGTGCCTCTTTGCTCTTAATGCCCTTATCCTCATCCAACAACCCAGTGAGGCTGACAAATGCTATTTCTCCCACTTTCCAGGTGAGGGACAGAGATGAAGATGCTCCAAATCACATCATGTAATTAATATTCCATTATTTGTTTGAATTCCCATTTAAACCAAGAAGGTAAAGCCTTTTGTGATGTGGGACAGCATCAGCAATATGTGGCCAAGTGGTTCTGAGGCCCATTTTGGTCCATAAGCAACTGGTCTGTCAGCATTAAACTAGGCAAAACTGCGACTGGGGATCAAAGGAAGTTGGCCTTGCCTTCTCCCAAAGAAGGGAAAAGGAGGAAAACAGCTTTCCCATTCTGGGATCTATGGAAAGAATGAGGCTCCAAATGCAGAAATTTGGAGTTCAGACCACCACAAAAAGCTAACTTGCAAGAGCTTACCTTGCATCTAGCTTTTATCTGGAGACAGTGCTGGGCAAAGTAATACACTCCATTTCTTTAGTCAGGAGCAGATTGCATAGTTCAGATGGTGGAGGAAAGGCTATCTCCAACACATACACCATACCCAAGGGGTTATCAAAGCAGCCAATAAAGATACAGATTTTTTTTTTTTTTTAATGTATGAAGTTATAGTCACTCAAAAGAAATGAAGATTTTGTGACAGATTTTTATTTCCCACTATTACTAAAGCACATCCCCTTTTCAAAGCAGCATCTCACACAGCTCTAATCCTTCCTAATTTAACTGACCAAGTCTGCACCCAACAACTTGAGGTTGTAGCTTTGTACCACACATGCCACAAATGAGATTTTGATTATAAAGGATCAGACATGAGGATGAGGTTGAAAATATAAATATTTTGTACATAGACTGCATTCTTTCTTCCCCCCGCCCCAGCATCTGAGCTGCTCATCCATTCTCCTGCAGATCCTCATGTTTAAAATTGCATGGGGATGGTTTCTGTTTTAAAAGAGGCATTCATGGGAACAGAGCAGTGTGAGGCTGCCGAGATTATTTTTACCTGAGCTCTGATTGCGGCGTCCTTCTTAATCCACTTTATCACCGTTTCATACACCAGCTCCTCTGCTTTGGTGTTCAGGCTGTCATTGGACATGTAGGAAATGAAGTCGTCTTTTGAGATATTAAGGATTTCTTCTTGGTTTGCCACCTCTGGGAAAATTTGCAGGGCATATGCTTTGGCCATGTTGTATAGTTCAGTGCACTGCATGGCTTCAGCCATGGCTAATATTCCTAAGCAGTTGCTGGCAGTCAGCTGTTTTTCTAAAAGGAGCAAATAAAAAAAACAATCAAAAACACAAAGCAAGTGAGAATTCTGAAAAGCAAGATTCACATTTTTACCAAGACCATAAAAAAAATAACCGCTGTGGACAAATCTCCAAGCCTAATTAATTTCAGGGAGTTAATGAGAAGCAGCACCCTGAGTTACTTTAGGATTGGGGTTTAAAGTACAAAAATCAAAGTCTGTCTAACAACTGAGTTGAGGACGGGGAGAGAAATACACTTTGTGAGTTTGCTTTTTGTGTAAATCTTCATAAAGCACTGGAGAAACCTACTGACATAATAGTATCTGGGGCTTCCCAAGGGACAGGAACCCAGCCAAGAGACTGCTGCTATTTCTACCACTTACAATGTTGCTTTAAGAAACAGCAAAGATGTAAATGCCAGTGCAGACACTTAAGAATAAATGCAAACAGCGTTAAGGACATTTCTGAGGATGCCGCAGTCGCTTTATGATAATTTTCGCCCTGTTCAGCTGCTAAGCTGCTTCAAATAATAAAAAAAAAAAATCCTCCCCCTGCTTTTTTTTTTTTTTTTTTTCAAAGGAACTTTGTTGCTGCTGAATGTGATGACATCCTTTATGCAAAACACAGATTATACTAACGCCTTCTGTTAAATGTTGTGTAGTGGGTTTCAAAGAAAATCATGCACAGAGGAGACAGCATTATCTCCTACCCAGCAAACAGAAGTAACGGCACAGTGTGGAGCTTTGCATTAAAAGTGTGCCTCACCATACATTTGACTGTGCTTTTTTTCCTTTTCAGCTGTTCTGAAGAAACCCCCACCATTTTCAGACATTTCTAAGAGGAATTCTCAGATTCTTCTCAGCTTTTGTTAACCAAGCCACTACTAATAGGCCAAATATAGTCTTTTAAGATACAGGACCAAGAGAAAAGAAAAAAAAAAAAAAACCAAAACAAAAAACCAAAACCACCAAACCCAAAACAAACCCAAAAAAGGTCACAAAAGCATCAGTACCAGTGGCGAGTTTCTATCCTGTCAGAGAAGTGTATCACATTTGGGCAGTGTGATACCCCATGACATTGCTTCAGAGCACTGGGCAGGAATGTGCAATAGCCCCACATCTTTTAAGGAAACCTCCAGTCAGAGTGTTTCTGTTGGAAATGCTTGGGAATTTCCCCCTACATCCAGCTTCTGCCTTCACCAGGTTTAAAACCTGCGTGCAATCTAGATGTGGATTATGTTAAAACGGGATTATGATCTAATTTTCCTTTTTTTAACCTGATATGAAAGACATGAGATTAGGGTGTTTGGGGTGGCTTTTTGTCTCTTTTTCCTCTCTCTTTGTGTGTGTGTGGTGCCTTCCACTCCCCACCTCTTTTAAAATTTGCTTTATAAATCCAGCAGTCTTGAAGGTAGGATATTTTATTGTGCTTCAATTGATTATACTGACTTTAAGGAGTCTATTTCCTCAAGCAGTGGCACTGTTTGGTGTCAGCAGATTTTGTCACTCAAAGACTGCCCAGAGACAGGCTACAAACTGATAGTAGTGAAGTTCAAAGTTCCCAAAAACTCTTCAAAAAAGCCAGCACGCTCCNTTGGCACAGTTTCATGTATACATATGGCTGGGGGTAAAATATTAATCTAACAGATCCCAAAACCCTTATCATTTCTTGGCAAACTCTCAAGTCAATGAAAAACGTGATACCACTCTACCTTATCCTCAACAGGATTTATAGTAAAGGTAATAATCAAGTCTGACTCACTAAGCAGTTGTTTACCAGCACACAAAGGGAAAGACTTGCAAGAACAAGTCTTTACCTTGGATCTGACTCTGTAAGGATTCTCATACCCTCCCCAGTTGAATCTGTGTTGTGGGGCAGAAAATGCACTAGTTATGATTGGTTTCTTCCAATATGGACAGGTTTTGTACACTTCTGGGTGGCTGATGCAGCCTGGTACACAGGTGTCCAAGCAGCTCCATGTTGTCCCTTTCAGCTTCACCCCTTCCTCTTCTGCAAGAAACTACCTAAATGGCAGACCCAAATTACATTGTCCCTGTCTGATTTAGCAGGTGTTAAAAGGGCCTTTAGAGAGGAGATCCAGGGAGATTGAAACTGAGGGTACATCAGGAGGTTGGTGTCACACTTCTTTGCACTTCCTCACTTTTGATGTGATGAACAGCACAGCAAGGTGGGCACAACAATGCTTTTTTAAGATGAGGGCTGGTATGCAACTAGAAGGATTCACTGTAGGTGAGTAAGAAAGAGGTTGGGGCAACAGCTACAGGAGTTATGGAAAATATCTACCCATGAACAGAAAAAGCAATCTCTTCAGTTTTCAGCTCTATGTTTGAGTGCAAGATTGATCACTCCAGCTGTCTGTGGTGCAACTGAGCAAACATACTGGTATCCTTGTACACTTACACAACTGCAAGAAGTGATCTGGTAATATTTTGGATAAGAACTTCACGAAGAGCAGAACCGTGCCTTATCAATGTCTCATACTTTTCACTGACTGCAAATGGAGCCTCCGTGACTATTTAGGTGCAGACTTCTGTTACATAATATAGCCCATCTCCAGTGACTGCAACATAGGGGCATGACATGACAAAGAAAGGTAAGAACCAGTTCTGCTCCATCTGCAATAGAACCATTTTCCTTTGGACACTGACATATTTACAGTAATTGCCGGTTTTGCCAGGGTGGCACTAGATTTGTAACGACACATTTTGGTAGAGTTTCAACTTGAGGTCATTCAGAATGTGATGACTAACTACTAAGCCATTCCCATTGCCCAAGGACAGTTCATAACTTCTGAGCTCAGACTTCTGAGCAGGCTTTAAGAGTATCAGGGGTAATCTAGTAGGTTCTCGCTGGTTTGAGATAGTGCTGGATAGCATATCTGCTGCTGTGTATGTCACAATACTGCAGATCAGCAGCTGCTATTCTCCACTTGTGTTAGACAAGATTTTGGAATGGGATCCTCTGCAGAGTCATCATGAGATAATCAGACTGTCAGACAGACTGCTGACTGCACCTCTAGCAGAGGGATAATGAGATAAAGTCAGAGATGTATGGTTTGTAGGAAGGATTACTCAGTGAGACTGTATGATGGTTGACGTAAGCCTCCTCTATGTGCATTAAGTATTATATTTTCACTTAGAGATGCTTTCTAGATGATGAATTGGATATCACTAAAATGAGCAAACCCCACATATTTCCTGTCACAATTTGTGTAAATTCTGGTGGGGATCTTACTCTTCAGATATTCCTACTAGTGTCAAAAGCACATGAAGATGTGAGATAGGTGGGAAACCTCTGGATGCATTCGTTATCAAAAAGATTCCCCTGTGAGAATGTTCCTTGTTTCTCCTATCTCCAGGCATGGCTGATGTTTCAGCTTCTCTAATGCTGGGCAGTATGGTTCTCCAGCTGCTTCAAAATTCTCCACCTTGGATGAACAAAATATTGCCCATAATACTTTCTCTCAAATTCTTAAGGACCATAAAGGCCACTTTTCTCTCAGTTTTCCTCACAGCTCCCTCTCATACTCTTTGCAAAATTTGTCTTTGTGCCCTTTGCCTAAGAGACTCTGCTCCATGAATCTAACAGATTCCATCAAGTTCTTTAGACTTAAGAATACTTTTATCAGCATGAGGCTGAAATATATGCCCAGAATTTGTTCACTCCTGTGATGGGGGTCCCTTCATCACAGGCCCAAACTGCGATACTTATGAATCACCTGAAATCCAGTTTGAGCCATGACTGTGATGATAGCGTAAAACCAGTTTGCAAACATTTTCCCAGTTATCATATGGCACCTACACGAACTTGTCAGTATCATTGCATCAGTTGGCACAAAACTGTTGTCATTTCTCATGGTCTAGACAAAAGCAGAGGAGACAGCATGTGGGGGAGAGAGAGAACATGACTATAATTAGCCCAGTGAAGCTGGCTAGGAAATTTCCTGTTGAAATGAAACCATTTTCTTGACACATTTGCAGTATGTTTCTACCAGAAAATGCAAGTAGATTTGGGGTGCCTCTGCCCAGTGCTGCTGAGAGGCCCAGGGTAGAGACTCAAGAGCTGCTGGAGCTTCATAGCTAAGGAATGGATGACCCAAATTTCCCCTGAGATGGTGCTGTACTGAGCAGGGATATTAATTTGGAGATTTTACTTCTTTGGGAACCTTGGATCTCCCCCCACTTCTCTCACTATTTAGACATGACTGCTGACAGGAAAGAATCACTATTTATCCTGGTGAATCCTCCAGAAACCCTGGGAAAAACCTTAAATTTTACCGTATTTTTGCTTTGCAGGAAAGTGGCTAAGATGAAAAGAAAAAAACCTGAAAAAACCCCAAATGGCCAAAGAGAAGAAAAAAAATGCCTTTCCCTTAACTTTTTAGATGGGAAATGCTCTACTATCTCTGTAGAGCAATCCTGCCACAGCTATAAATAAAAATAAGCAATTACACCCCCTGAATTCTCAAAATGAGAATACAAAATTCCAGCAACTCCCCATATATCACTGAACTTATAACCAACTCTACTATTTCATACCATAACATGGTTCATTGATTTAAAATAGTAACTATTGGAAAAAAGAAATTTCACATAGATTTAGTGAAATAAATGAATTTTGGTTTTGTGGCTGGATCTTTACAGAGATAGAACAACTTAAACACCTCTTCCTGGAAAGGTCATTAAGATCTAATCACTTTAAGAGGTGACAAAGGCTGGGGGAAGGCAATACCAGAGCCAGAGCCCTCACTTGGGTTGCACAACCAACTGAGAGGAATTGCAAAGCATAGATTCCACCTCCTCATTACTCATCCATTTGAGAATAGACTTCTAGACAAGTGACATATAAGCAGCTGGAAAGAAAAGAAGAAAACAATACCACAGATTCTTTACTGATGCCTGTATTATACCAGCCTAGTCACACCACTCATCTTGCCAGCAGCTCAGGTTAGCAGTGAAAATTAACACAGCAGTAAACAGGACTCATTTGAGTTTTGTTTTGTTTTGGTTTTTAACGAATGCAACATTTTCTAAATTCTGTCTTCCACACTGCAATTCTAGATGGCAATTTTCAATGACAACTGTGCAAGAAGAAACTATAGTTCATGTGGTTGGAAGATATATTTGGTGTCCAGACAGAATGACATCTCCAATACCAAGCTGAGGGACCCTTAATCGAAACCAGAAGCCCAAAAAAGATACTGGGAACTTGGACATGGGAAGTCACACTTTTTGTATTGATAACTTTCAGTTAATAATTTGTAAATTACTACTGTCACATTAACCAATATTACAGCCATACCAGTGAATGAGTGGCATGTGATACAGGCAGGAATTTGAGCCAAGACAGGTTTCATTTGAGCTCCAGTTCTGAGTCCTCTTCTGCCATGACAGAAATAGGGCTAGATGGTTCCAAATCAGCCTGTGTTAACAGAGCTGGTCGTCTTGGACTGTTTTGAGACAATCTATATTGGAAAATATGCAGGAAATGCAAGGACCAGGATGACATGGTGCTCTGGACAAGAAGAATGGGCTTCTCGTGTGGCCATGAAAGCATGGACAGGGGCATGGATGATGATGGTGATGATCTGAACATCCTTGCTGGGGCAAATGCTCTCTGTGTGCACAGGGCACACCAGTTACCACAGGAGGGTACAGCGCCTTTTCTTTCTTATCCATCATTTGCCACTACACATAGCCACCAGCCCATGAGTCTGCGTGCAAGCACAAACATTCCACCCACAGTAGCACAACCAGATCTTGTTTAGAAGAACATTGGATGCATGGAAGACTTTCTCATGGATGCAAGAAAACTGCAGATCCTGACTCCTCTGTGGGAGTCCACCTCCAACATTTTCAGTGGGCTTAGTGTAGCACACAACATTTGCTGTGCTAGATTCAAGAAAAAAAAGTCCACCCCGGATGTGAAAGCAGTTGCCACTCAAAAAACAGGCTACACTTCTCTAGATCATTTTCCACTGGCCACCACGGCAGCATTTTAAATTCAAACCTCAACTCAAATAAACACCATTTTAAATCTATATTTAATCTTGTGTTTCCTAATTGTCTTTTAAGAGTCATTAGAAGGAAGGCTTACAAACCTTAAAATGACCTTAAACCTTAAAACTCTTAAAACCTCACTAGATGGAATGATTCTTACCTAGAAATGAAACGCAGACTTTACAGAAAGTATGAAACTGGAACTTGCTGGCAGCTTCCAGCAGGGTTTTTGCGTTTGCTGAATCTATGATCAAAGAACCTGTATAAACAAATTCCAGGAGTAATTCCAGGACATCCGCAGTGAGGTTGGACATGGCCAATTCCAGCTTCTCCCCGCTTCTGCTACTGTCTCGTGGTGACCTGGTAACGGCAGACAATTAAATTACGGACATTACACCATCCCCGTTTTGCTGGCATTTATTGATTAGTGAGGGCTAGAAAATTGCTTTGCACCTCATTATATTTCTCCGTTATTTTTGTTTACGGAACTGAAGAATATGAATTTAAAAATAACTGAACTTAAAAACTTTAACCGGATCTGAAAAAGAAGAGTCTTAAAGCAAGTCTTATGAAAAATCTGTTTATTGCTATTTGCACTTTCATGCAAAAACAGTTGCAAAAGAAAAGGAAAGGAAAGAAAGAAAAACGAATGAGCCAACATTAATGAAAATGAGGAATAGGATTAGCTTTCAAAGGGAAACAATATATTTTAACATCTTGGTTAACATCTCATCTTCTGTGCATAATGTAACTGTTAAAGAAAAACCGCTCTCCAATTTCCAGAGAAAAGGTCATCTACTTTTTGAGAAATCCAGCATTGGAATCATTTTAAATGTCATGCGCATTTAAGGATACATTTAAAGACCTTTTCATAAAAAATAATAATAAACAACATTATTTTCTCTTTAGCATGAACTTCTCAGTATGTTATATTAAAGTATTGATATGATATGCATAGACAGATGGTCATATAAATATATGCTCATTCAAAAAAAAATCTATTGTTCCCTTTTAGGCACTAAAAAAAAGGAAGCCCTTCATGGCAATTGCTTTGAAAACCAAATACAAGACAAGATAGACAGACAAAATGGTTAGAGCAAAGAAGGGAGAGGGGGAAAAACAACAACCAGCTCTGCCACAGGAAGCCAGCAGCCATCCTCTAGGAGTTTCATGACTGTGGCCTACGGTTTTTCCTGCATGAAGTGCTGAACAATTTTGGGATCAAAGTATCTCCTGCATTTGAAGTGTGGATTAGTGCTTGTGAAATTAGCAGACAAAAAGAAAATTATACTGAATTAAAGTAAGGGCCCAGTTCTTAATGCATGGTTGATTGATGTGTCTGCAACACTAAAGACAGGTTACACCTGAAAGACAAAAGCGACGATAAATTTGGCAACATCAAGGAGGGGAGGGGGAATCTGTTGGAGTAAGAAAATAAACTCTTTTAATGGTTAGGACCATCCAGCACCTTTTCAAGGAAACATGAACTTCTCCTAGTCACTGGACACTCAACGTCTGCTCGCTCCAATTCTGCTGGAGTACTTGCAAAAGCTATTGCACAATTGACATGAAACTGGAACATGATGCTGCATGACTGATACGGACTGGCCAAAGCATCACTATTCGCAGGCAATGCCAGCTTTAAGCAAGAACAAGAGCTCTAACAACTTCTTGGATTCACAAAGCTGCCTAGAAAGGTCAGACCTTAACTAACATAATGGAGGAAAAATAAAGATTCTTCTTTTTCCGTTGTGACACTCCACTGTCTTCAACAAACCCTGAAATAATTCGGGGAAATGCTTAAAATTTGCAGTGGACGCTTTGCCACTTGTCTTCCATTGACAGGATGAAAGGAAATGGCCTTAGACTGCATCAGGGGAGGTTTAGACTGGATATTGAAAGAAATCTCTTTGCTGAAACAGGCTCCTGAGTGAGGTGACTGAATCCCCACCTCCAGAGGTGTTTAAAAGACACACAGATGTGGTGCTAAGGGATGTGGTTTAATACCATACTTAGCAGAGTTAGATTAATTCCTGGACTTAATGATCTTAAACTATTTAGATGGTGTCCATTACCAGAGTGTAGGAGCAGCTAGCAGTGCTTGATGTCATATGCTTCTCTAAGGTAGAGAACAATGATTATTCCTATTCTGAAAAGGAAACTGAGGCACAATGAGACAAAATCACTTGCCTGTGATTATACAGAGTTGCCAGGGGCAAAGTGAGTAACTAACCCCCACTAAAATAAATAAATATCAGATTACCCCTTTACATGAGAATATGGGAGGGTCAGACCCTGTTCCACAAGCAGGTGGGTATCACTGATCATGATACCCACATGGCACGCTACGTGCACAGAGATGTGAACGCTACCCCGAATCCTTATGCTTTATCACACCACAGTATTCTTTCTCATCTCTTGCACACAGATTCATTTTTCCACTCAAGGCAGAAAACCTCAGGTCAAAACAGAAGAGTTGTCATTTCCTAGATCCTCCTAAGGATGTTAGAAAAAGGTTGTGGTTTGT
This sequence comes from Eubucco bourcierii, assembly GCA_013396675.1. NCBI lineage: Eukaryota > Metazoa > Chordata > Aves > Piciformes > Ramphastidae > Eubucco > Eubucco bourcierii. Next base: position 115,096 of record VWZE01005333.1, read on the forward strand.
TTGTTTTTTGTTTCTCACACTCTTACATCAATAATATGCCCTCATATCAGATTTATCTTCAGTTGTGCACACAACTGGTACTGCACCCTAGGCTATCAAAATGCCTCCTAGCATCACAGTCGTTCTTGCTGAATTGCTTCCAGAAGCATTTTGTACCTGAAAGCAAGCTCACAATCATGTGGGCTGGTTAATAAGGACCTTGCCTAAAATCTAAGTGAGATTTGGAGGTACCCAGCAAGAGACAGAATCATGCTCTTTGCACTGTGGGAAGCTCCACTAGAAGCAATTATTTATTTAACACCACTAATTGCACTGTGCTGGTGAAGGCTGCAGGAATGACTGCACATGATCCATCGGGAATCACATGCTCTCAGCCACTGCAGAGACCAGGAGACACAAAGGAAAGGATGATGTGACACCAGTGTCAGTGTAGGCACATACCCATGTTAGCAACAACTGCAAGCTGCTATTTTTCAGAATAATTAAGTAATAATCTCTTTTACTTTGTAATACACCAAGCAATAAACTGCTGCTGCAATTGATTAAATGCCAAAGAAAAGCTAAGGTGTTTAATCAATCACTAGAGCCACTTACAGCAAGTATAATACAAAGCTACAGAGATTATTGATATTACACAATAAGCCAGAAATGGGAAAGAAAATTATGCCTACTCCTTCCTCTGCAGTGCCTTGAATGCGTTGTGCTGTTTTGCTTGTGCTTTCTCAGGAGTGAGCTCTTCAGCTCCACATTTAGCTGGACAAAATACTGAGTGCAGGTTTGGTTCAGCCTGCACAGGGAAACCACAGCTACCCTGGTTTCCATGCTGGGGATGTGGCTTGGTATGGGCTGGAGAATGGAGAGGGAACTGGTTGAAGGCGGTTCTAATCGACCGAAAATGAGGATTTGAAGGAAGAGAAGAAAATACAGTGAGGAAGTACTGCTGTGACTGAACAGGAAAATTCATAAAAATTATTCTCAGAATGATTTAAAAATGAATCAGGTAGCCATATTCCCCATCAAACTCAACTAAAGCTTTCTGTGTTCCTTGTTTTTACAGGTATTAGAGTATTACCAGGTGCTGTGTAGTTATACTTCATCTATTTGGGATGGAGCTTTCTCTTAGGTACTCTAGAGGAACTGCAGTGAAGTGGCTAAAGCTGCATTACTAAAATAGGATTTAGTTCTGTAAATGCATATGCAGCGGATTGGGTTTCTGAGTGAATGTATACAGCTGTGCAACAAAGATCTCATCCTGTATCATATCAGAGGGAATTTTCTCAGCTGTGTTGTTAGATGCAAGAATCTAGAAAAGTCTGGTCTCAGAAAAGCACTGACTTCTTGCCTCTAGAGTTGGAGACACAGCTCTACCTGGTACATACACTCCAGTTCTATCACTCCTGGCACAAACAGGGAGTATTTTTGGGATGGAGAGCCTATCTGCTTCATGTTTCATGTTTCAGTTTTACTAGAAGCCAGACAACGTACACTTATCATCCACGGACATCATTAAAAGTGGCACATTCCGCTATTTGCCCTGCGAACTCTAAAGTTTAAACAGAATGATGTCATTTTATTGGCTTTGTAATCATTGCTCATATTATAAAGGTCACACATTTCACATTATGGCAGAAAATCAATAGCTCTCCCAACAGCCTCTGGGGGAAAAACTTTTGCTTCTAAAGAATAATATATAATAAACAATTTTAGTCCTTACTTTATCGTGGCTGTAATCTTGCAGAATAGCTACAGTAAGAATCTGGCAAAGGCTGATATATAAACTCATTAAAATTGGGAAGTGATTTAGAACAGGACTTTTTAAAAGATTTATCTTCAGCTAAACAGCAAAGAGGTTTGTTTAGGTCTACATTTAAACAAGCTGCAAGAGCTCTTTAACGGCTTAATTTTATGGTAGCTGTTGGGGAATTCTTTTCAGATTCACAAATTATGTATTTCTCCAGCAAGGTGATAGACCTGAGCAATGTGCAAACAGAACTGAAACTGCAGATAAGCAGGAAGTACAGATGCACTGAATGGGTAAGGGGGGAGTTACTGAAAGAATATTTTCTATTGTCTAGAATAATTAGGTCTAGCAAAATAAAGCCAAGGCCTTTGAGCATACTGTGGCTACTTATCCTTCAACTTAATTCTTAAACAAGAGAAGACAAAAGCACAGGGAACCTTTTAAAGCAAAAGATGGCTTGACTACACTCTCAAGTAGCATATCAAAATTGGTGTCCCTTTCTGTTAACTAATATACAGAAAAGAGCTAAAATGTTTAAATACTGAAAGCAGGAAAAATAACCCTAAAACCTGACCTGCAAGATTTAGGGGTGGAACTGATATAAAAAAAAAAAAAAAAAAAAAAAAAANATTTTTTGAATCCATTTGTCCTTGAAAATAACTTCCTTACATGTAATATACACAAACAAGGTTTAGCACTGGTGATCTTACGCTTAACAGAGATGCAACAGTTTTCTGCATCTTGAGTTGTATTTGTACTTACGCATTTTCCCAGCATTATCTGTATCAACAGGGAACTTCTGTGTGATTCTATTCAAAACATTTAAGAGTGGGATTCACAAAGTTGCATTTAGAGTCTGGATAAAGCAGCTATGTAGTGAAACTACTGCTAGCCCATCGATTTCTCAGTTTATGGACAGCACTGCCACCTCGGATTCAGGTTTCCCTCTTGGTTTGGATATGCTGTCTTTAACCAGCTTGCAACATTATTTTCACTGACTAATGGTTTGGCTACAGCCTTACTCAATTTTAGATTAAATACAAAAAGCTACCTATACTCAGTACAGATGCCAGCCAACTCTCTGTTTACAAGCTATAGTCACAAAGTCAAAACAAATTCTGGATGTTCAAAATGGGGCCATCTGCACGGAATAAACATGAAAAATGTGAAACATTTTATGTAAATGTACATTACTGCCTAGGAACAGTTGGTTCAGATTTCTCCCAGGCTGCTTGGTTGGGAACAGGAGGACTGACAGAGTTTGTGACACCTATTTACATTCAAAGCCATATGACTCACTGTGCCATAGACTCTAGCCATGACGCATATTTAAGATTTGTACTCCAAAAAAGGCACTGAAATAAATGATTATCTTTCAAAATAAACACACATTCAGAATTATCATTTGTGATCTTGCCCTGGAAACATAGGAAAAATCTTAGAAGACAATGGCAAAGAGCTAATTTTGTTCATATTTTGTTCCAATTTTGTTCATACTACACTCAGATTTTTTAAGAGATAGGAAAACACACTGATTCTGGTAGTGTAGTACAAAGACAAATAACTGCTATCTTGACTACCTATTGATCAGGATTTCATATGACTGAGGAACCTGAATAGCCTCCACTAAAAGCACATTTGAGCTAATGGGAGGTTATAGGACTACTGGCATGCAGGCAGGAGCTATAGCTCCACTCTGGACTGAAGCCCATGTTTTGGGGTTAGTGCTTCCCTGCGTGAACCAGAGCAATGGCCTATCCCACTGGCCAGTTGCCTGCTGGCCTCTTCATCTTGCACCCTCCCAGGGTCTGCCCCATCAGCTTGATGGAACTGGCTTGCTTTCATAGCTAGGAACATAGATGTGTACCCTACATTAATTGTATTCCCATTCCACTAGAGCAAAATATTTGCTACCAAAAAAGATAGGACCAAAAGGCCAGAAAGAAGACAACAAAACACCAAAACCCAAAACTCAAAACCCAAACAAAAAAACAGCTACTGAGAAAGATACTGAAAGGTACTAAAACAAAGGTACTGTTTCAGTCTCCAGAAAACAGGAAACTCCAGATTTTTATGCAAGATGAAGTACTTAATTTAGGCTACATTTTTTTTTTCTCTCTCTGTCAAATTATTTTGATAACCAAAGAAAGGACTACAAACTGGGACAGGCAGCTTTGCATGGGGCTTAAGAGTCAACAGACTTCTGTTCAAGTCTATACAATTTTGACTGAGCATCTTTCCTGTGGAACATAATCCTTAAAGCATTGAAACCCCAGGCTAGGAAGAGAGTGCAGCGTTGCTGTATCTTAACTGCCCACTACCTGACTTTTCATCATCTTCAGGGTTATTAATGGTTCAAAACCAACATGGCTATTTATCTTGGGAGAAGCAACAAAGACACTCCATTATATTACAGCCAGTCTTCGGCTACGAACAGAAGAGACACAGCACTCTACATGGAAAATCGTATTTCATACCAAAGAGCTTGATTTATCATAATTATACACTCATCAGATATAAAAGCATAGATGCCCAGACAAACCAACATACATTTCCACGATACACACAGCAAGATCCATGTGCATACTCAGGTAGCAGGTTTTTACTGAGGTATTCAAGTTTATGCAGCTGCAAGGTAATCAATCATGTAAATGATGACAGGAAGGGACATTTATAGAGCAACATTATTGTAATATGCATGTCATAAGGCACTGAATGTTCTATTAAGTAGGATTAAAAAAAAATGCATTACACCCTAGCATCACTTCTCCTCTGGAATTATTTTATCTGCTCAAAATGTATTAAGTTACAAATCTCTGCCTTTGTTATACTATCTTGCAGATAAATATTATCTTTGAGCCTCAGTCACTATCCATCTGTCTCAGAGCAGAAAAAAACCCCATATACTGTAACAGTGCTATTGTATGAACTAGTAAAATCACAAGATTAAATAAATTACATTATTTAAACACAGGCTTGAAAATTTATCACGAAAATTTACCTGACCAACAAATACATTTGCTCACTCTTTAGCAGGATGTTGATAAAAATAATGTTCCTTGTTCCAGGCAAACAAAATTTGGCAAGACTAGTGTAACTTATTAAGGTCAAATGCTGCCAGTTTGCACCTGCTCTATCAGAAGAAAATCAGGAAAATTAATGGCTGTGAGCTTGGGCATGCACTAGCAGCTCCTGCTAATTTGCCATCGCAGAAATGATTACAAACCAAGACGAGCAATGGGATTAACAGCAAACGCTTTTGTTCACGGACAGCATGGCCAGAATAAAATAAACAAAAGAGCCACATCTTCTATATACCCTTAATGCTATTCACTGGCTGAACACAATCTAACTGCTCAGTTAAGACTCTTTGTAAAGGCGCGGGATCAGCGGCAGCCTGTAACACTGTAGTGTCAGAGATCAGTTGGAGGCACAAATCTGACTCCCTGCTGAGATTTAAGAAAGAAGATGACGAGTTTGAAGATGCTGGCTTAAGCGACTGGCAAGTGAATGAAGAAGTGAATAGCGAGTGCCTTTGGAAGAATAGCATTTCATGACCTAGACTTCTGCTAGGGACTGAGAATAAACCAAATCTCACAAGGTACTAGTGAAAAAGCGAAAAAACAGGGCCAACTTATTAACAGCACAGGATCTAATTTGTTTGCAAGTATCTCTGGCAGCCTAATTCAGCACATACATGGCAAAACAGTCTGGGGTTAAAGCTACTATTTGCTAAAGGTAAATAAAAGATGCAAGTCAGTTTTGGTAGATTATATGAGAAGGATGATTAAAAATAAAATTAATTCTCAAAAAACTTAAACCGTACTCAAACAACTCCTGTCTGATGTGTTTTAATGACACTTACTACATCAACAAAAACTAGCTTAGGAGAGAGATGACATTATGCAGTTAATAAATGTTTCTTAGGAATGTGGTGAAATTTATTCAAGTAATTATCTGGGTAAGTCTATCCAAGGCTCTTTCTCATCATTGCAATGTCTAGAGGGAAAATAATAATAAAATAATGATAACCACAATTATTATTTATTGCCGCTACTATGATTACGGCAGTGCCCAATGATCTCGATCAGCATTTCAGTAATTAGAAGTAATTCTGTCAGCCACTGGTTCTTTCTCACTCAGCTATAGGGTATTACTAGTATGTGAAGAGCCAGGTTGCACTCTGGACATCAATGCTCAGCATAACTGCTCCAAGTATTTCAGCCACCAAAGCTTGCCACTACGCAAGCAAAAAGAAGGGACCATGATCTGATACGACCACAACCTGGTCATACTAATTCAAATTCGTTACCCAATTCAGCAATGTCTAATCCTTAATGGTTTAAATGAAAGGAAATGAACTGGAGCGATCTGCAAGCATGCTGGAGTTGGAGACTAGATTACTTTTGTTTGCGGGCAAGACTGGCTTCTGGGAGTGGCCCAGAATGACAACTTTAAAGAACATGGCTATGGTTTCTAGGCAGTGAAGTTTTTTCCATCATTTTTTATCTATTTAGACTGAAATGCACCTTGTTAGATAATTGTTCCTTTTCACCCCTCGATTTCAACATAGTCAGGCCTCTAGACAGTGAGATGTCAAGTAAATGTAGGCAGGTCACTGGGAACTACATGTTATGAGTGGTTGTATGACAGGTGCATGGCTCGCAGATAGGTCTGGCTGGAGTGAGAGAGGTGATTAGTCTGTCATTCCTTGGATAAGATCTACGGGATTTGTAGTTGTGTGTAGAAATTATGTGAGCAAGAAGCTCAAACTACAGTAAACAGAGATGCTGTCAATGAAGGAGAGAGAAGTGAAAGGTTAAGTTATTGGTGCCTCTGCAAGCTGCAGTCCTTACAAAGCTGCACCTGAAGGCTTCCAAAGACAGCTTTTTGTCTTCCTTGCCACCATTTCTCTACAGAATGGAGTACATAGACCTGTCCCTCCTTTCAGAGCAACATCAAGTTCAAGCCACTCACCCTACTAATCCATGGCCATGCCCTCCAGGCTGGAAATAGCTGGGCTGAAACGCCTGCTATGGGTTTTGTGGCAGTTCCTTTGCCTGGTAGCCCAGCAACTGACTATTTGTAAGCTGCAATTCATTTATGTAGAAGACCATACATATTTGCTTGGTGAAAACACGTTTTCCAAGGCCTGGCAGCTGCAAAATTTGAAACCCAGCAGGCAGCTCTGACAGGCGGGCGGGAGTGTGGCTGCTCGGCTAGGCAGAGCAAGTGAAGTGCGCTCACAGAAAAGGTCCTCTGAAAACAGAAAGCTGTTTCCTGTGCCAAGAGTTTGCACCCAACACACAGCAATTATCAGTCCCTTTTTTAAGAGAAAAATGTTATCCACGGTATAATTTACACTTGCACCCTGGCAGTAAAGGGCAAAGAGTATTTCGTATTCCCCATGAATCTCTCACTTTCATACATTCTTTTAAATGGTTTAACAGAAACCACTGATGCTGTATGTCAATATACCTCTCCTGGCACCTTAAACAAACATATTTTTAACTGCCTATTTCTCTGTTTTAAAACAAATGTTTTCATTTGTCTCTACATTCATTCTGTTCAACAATAGAGTTGAAGCATGCAGATGTAGAAATCTGTTTGCTCCTCTCCTGGAGTTAAAAGCAAGGTTCTTAATAAGAAGGAAAACACAAAGAGGTCACCAAGAGTAGATTTTTCTTTCATCTGCTATTTCTCATTTTGGGCTTTTTACAACGTAAACAAGAACCAGACAGTCTGTTTTCCAGACACCTAAATGCTTTTGCAGTTTTGTCAGACTGTTTCAGATGGATAGTGGCAGGTTTCTCTGTCTTGCATTCAAATACTGCCTTTCTACACAATGGTGTAAAATGCAGAATGACATCTCTGTCTTCAGTATGGGTATAAAGCAAAAGGAATTTGGTGCTCTTACCCTAAATGTTTTACTTCTTGTGCCCTCCTGCCCTGCCTTCACGCCCTCAGAGAGTATATACAACCCTAATTTAGAAAAAATAAAATAAAACCTCAATCTTCAGACTGCAAAAAAAGGCAAGGTATTGTGGAAAAGCAATCTGGCCATAAAGTCACTGGCTTTACTCCCCAGGAAAAGAAGTATGAACATAGTGTTACCCGATTACACTGCATCATGCTTCGCTTCTTGTGACCAAATCTCTTTGTGTGTGTGACATACTACTCTGTGCTAGTGGAATCAGGTAGCCAGGATGATTCAAGGTTAGACAGCTTCATTAAAATAAAGTCTTTTAATGATAAAGCTTGTATGACAGTAACTGTCTATCTTTAGCAACTGACCACAGGGAAACAAAACTAAAATCTACTTACAAAAACCAGCATTTCAGCCAAAAAGAGACTTTTATGTCAAGTGCTTCCTCTTATTAATGTCATACTTGGTAGAGATTACGGCATTTTGGGTCGAGTTAAGCAAAAGAAAGTAGCAAATTAAAATGTTATGGCAATGTTTTCTTTGTTACAGAAATATCAGACAGTCCATTTATCCAGCAGCTGTATTTGTCTATCCAAATACATCTGGGGAAAAAAAAAAAAAAAGTCTCTTCAAGGCATCTTCCACTAGTTCCTTCCATCCAGAACACACACATCTTTCACCATTTATTCTGGGGTAGATGCAAAGACACATGAGACCATTTCTTTCCTTTTCCAACCTAAGAATGGTTTAAATAAGAATATCTGTGCTTTACATGAAGGGCATTTTGGAGATAGTTTTTTTGATAGATTCTGATCTAACTGATTATTTCTGTGTACATATATAAGCATATGTATGTGACACTCAGAAAATCATTAATTTCTGAAGGGAATCGTTTATGTACTTCTGGTCAACTGTGATTGAGGCTGGGTGACTGGCCTGTCTCTCTGGGCAATGAAAAGTGAGCACTTGCAGAAAGCAATTGAAGCTGTTTATCATTAGGTGGGATAAGTCACCCTACAGACATTCCCATCTTCCATCCTGACTGCAGTGGAAGCCTAGACAACCAGCTTAGGCTGGACTTCTTAAGGAAGCAATGCAACACCCATCATAAGTCCATAATCAAAGAAAATTATCTCATATATTTAATAGTAAAGATGGATGGCCTTGTCCTTCACCTCGTATCTTAGCCACCTGTTTTATGGTGAGAGGACTTGCCTGCTGGACAGGTCTGTCTCCTTCTCTGCAGACTACAGCAGCAGTCTAGAAGATAAGGTTAGACTAATCCTGCCTTACATGTCAACCTCAAGCCTAAACGTTGGTTGACTAACAGTAAGAGACAAGGACCTCTCATTGCTTCATAGGGATCTCCTACCTGTCTGCACATAGGTACCTGAATTAGAAGAAAAGGCTCCTTTTGGAAGCCTTCAAGGTGCACCTCTTCATTGCCTGTACCATAAGTTAGACTCTTGCTTTGGAAGACTGATTTCTTAAGTACTTAAAATACAGGTGCAAATTAGAGGCCAAAGCCAAGCACTGTAGAAGCAACTGCAGTTGATGGTGCACTCAAAATACATAAGATGGTATTTAGGAAGCAGAATCCTGTTTCAGCTGCCATTTATCATCCATTTTCTTCTGAAGTTCAGTAAGTACAGTAATCTCGTAAGGATCAGTTTGAAGAAGCAGACTAATCACATGATTTCCCTAAGTGCAGATACGGTGTATCAGTACCTTTGTATGTTCTAGACTTGAGGGAGCAAGCAGTAAGGCCAAGTACTCAACCCCATACCTGTCAAAAAGTAGGCTCAAATATTCACCCAAAAAAGAATATACTTTAAAGAGGATTTTATGAAGAATACTGTAGGAAACCTAGTTCTTCCCAATTATATTTAATAAAACATTAAAATGTTCCTGAGTTTTTCAGGGATAGATTCACAGCCTAGGAAATTATTGCAATATGCCCTAATATGGCATCGGCCTTGGGCACGCAATCATCTTCACACCCTCTCATTCCTTCCCTGCACCTCACTTTTCTCCCTTCATGGGCACAGTGAAGTGGAACAGATGTCAGGGACATTTCACACCTGCTGTTCCTAATACACATAATCCTTTTCAGACGATTTTGCACTGAAAAGAACTAAGATTACTTTTTATGGTCAGCTGCTGTTGGGAGGGAGAGGAGTGTCACTCCAAGCTTAGGCTCGAGGGCTGCACAGCTCCTGACGGTGGCTGTTAACCTGTTTCCAAGAGCACAGTGCTAGTTTGATGTGGAGTTTTGACTCAGGACTGGATTAACCCAACCTCAAAAGGGCCATGATCAGAGATTCCGAAGAAAAATCACATGGAACGAGAACTTTTCTGGATGAAGACCAAAATGCTCAGCAATTTACAGGATTAATCCATCTCTGAAAAACTATAAAGGGGGTTCAAAGTGTGCTCTCATTACCAAATTCACTTCATAAATAAATAATTTTAGAATTAATTTGGTCAATCAAGTCTGGCTATCAGTTGTTCACTCCAGTGCAACGAAAATAATGTTAGGATTTTTTTTCCCTGCTATGACTAATTCTCATTAAATAGCCTTCCTCAAGATAGTCAATGACTAATTCTATTATATTTTTTGTCCATACTTTGGGATATTCTTGAAGAAGGAATAATTGATCTTACTCGGTTTCAAACATTTCTCCTTTATTGTTTTGAGACGTAACTTGCTATTCTACCACCAGACATCAACCCCAACACATAATGGAATCAATGGCAGAACTCGAAGTTAATAATAACTAGCCTGTGGCAATGAACAGGTAAAGTTAATATTCTGAAAGATATTATTTTTTTTGCATCTTTATATGAATGCATATAGCACCTTCCCAGATAGATCACCTTCCCACTGACATTTCTGGTCACACTTTGGTGCCTTTGTTTGAGATGGCACTGACTGGAATGTTCTTTAATGTAAAGAGATATATATTTTTTTCTTTCCCTCCCTTTAAGAAAAACTGCCATTTCTTGATTGTATTTCTATAATACCCCAAAGAATGCAATATAAATTAAAAAAAATAAATTAAATACTATATCAAAGGCTCTTCTAACATATCAGGAGAGGATTCTAGGTGTATTTATAAACATACTGACTCTGTGAACTATAATGAGTCTGTACTATTAAGGGCATGACCCTGCAAAATAACTAGCGTCTTGCAATTTGAGTCCTTGACTTTCATTGACTTTACTGGGGTTTCTAAAAGGACCAGGCTTTACACTGCAAGTATCCTCTAAAAACCAAGTCTTTAGAAATTCCACCCCACAGCCCTGAGTTCATTGTCTCGCAACGACACATTTGCTCAGTCTACAGATGAATATTTATTTTTCTCAAATGACAGCTTTGCAAGCTCAACTAGATATCAAGCTGGATTTTTCCTTATTCAAGCATCATCAGCAGCAATAAAGGTATTTGTGCCTTGGGTACACCTGTGCAACTGCATTAGCCTTCATCAAGGTTACATGTGTGTGACTGAGGTTATATATGGAAGACAACTGGGATGGAGCGAACTGACTGCAGATACAAATCAGTCTCTGGAATATTTATTGCTGATGATGATGCGAAAGAAGGCAAAAAGTGGTGAGGTTGGAAAACGGACTAAACCTTTCACTATTTTTCTCTTGTAATACCTGTGAGCCTTATGTGAAAAGCTGAAAGACAGTAAATGCTGAAAAGTAGACTTTTATTTTCATAGTCTCTTTTCACAGAGCATCTGAAAACGTTTGGGTTTTTTCATTTGCTACTAAATGAATTCTTACCCGAGTAGTGTTCAGTTTAAAGTTAACTAAATAATAAAGCAATGAGATTCCTCAATGTGCTTCTAGAAATAGATGCTGCCAGGTGACTTCTGCACACAAGCAGATGTCTTCACAGCAAAATCCGAATGACAGTCTTTGGCTAGGCAGTTATTGGATTTCTAATATTTTTCTTTCCCTGTAGACTCTATTCCCTCTCACTCTAAAAAGCATATATTGTATACTTAACAATTAAATGATAATGAGCAGACAGAAGAGAAAGTACAGGAGAGATCTGGCATGGCTACAGTTAGCAATCATTAGATTTACAGAGGGGAAAAGACATGCTTCCTAGGCCAACATATTTTTCATGAATAATTGATAAGGCAGTCAGCACAGTTATATTATAGAAATGTAATATATATCCATAATTATAAAACCAGTTTTGTGCAAAAGGACATAATACACTGAAAGGAGATACCAGCCAATATGCCATCCTGAAATAAAATACAGTCACTATTGTGTTAGTTGGCAAAATTTAAATACAGGATTTGAAGCAAGCAAAATGTTCTTTAATCCCATTTTTTAGCACAGTCCAGGCTCAGTCTGCTCAGGAAAATACTGCAAGGCAAAATCAGCAGCCGCATTAATTTGCTGATGATTGAGAGAAAAATGCAAGTTATCCTCATGTTTTTTTTTTTTTTTTTCCTCCCTACTTGCTACTCTAACTTACTAATAATACGAGAGTACCGATTTATTCCTATGCGAGTATATGAAGCATACAAATTGAAAAATCAATGTAATGGAAAAAAAAGATTATCATGCACTGTTTAGAATCAATCGGCTAGAAACAGAGGGGGAAAATGCGAAGGTGGAGACATGATGTTTAGAAAATGTACATACTGTGCTACCCTAAGCTAGACTGTTTAGAGAAAAACAACTACCCTTAGTCTAACATGCAGACTGAGCTATATTTTGACCAGAAAATTGTCTTACTTCCACTCTTTTATAGAGAGATTCCTCAGTTGATTTTTCTTCTTTTAAAAGTCCCCAAATAATAAAAATAGCAATTCCTTTGCCCGTAAAAGCCACACAAAGCATGTAACAAAGATTTTGGGGTGAAGGGATTACGATACTCCAAATGCTTTATTAGCAAGATGTCTCAGCATTGTGCACCAGAATGCTGATGGCTTATTGCAGCCCGAAGGACAGACTTTAGTCGTATGTGACAGAGTCCCTTGAAAACATTGATGGTAATGGTTTTTAGTTGTGGTCTGAATCACCATTAGCAGCTGAGTTTAAATCTTAAGAACTCTCAGTGGTAGAACACTTTCTTCAGCCAAAACTGGCCTCTACTCATCAGAAATAATTACACTGTACGAGTCAGATGTGTAGCAAATGGATCTGAGGCTCGGTTTGGAAATACATTCAGAGGAGGTGGAAAGAATGGCTACTGGCTCTGTGACAGGAGATTCAATCTTCATAAACCTGCAAGAGAGGGGAGGAAAAAAAAGCGACACAAATGCGCCCTACAAAAGAACAGAGCAGATCACAGCTGGAAGGAAGGCAAACCTTTTAATCAGGTCCTTGAAATACAAGCTGCAGGAAGCTAGAACATTTTGGTGGACTTCAAACTCTTTGCCTTCAACAATAATTTTCAGGTCTGTAAACTCTTTCGCTCTGCGTTGCTGGTTCAACTCCTTCAACATTTCTGCAGAACAGAGAAGACAGACAGTGCCAGGGTTCCCATTAAGAGTTTTTTTTTTTTTATTTTTACTTTTTACTTTTTTTTTTTTTTGTAAAGAAGTAGAGAAACAGGAAACAACTGATATTTTTGTTGGTAAGATTGGCTCAACACAGACAGTCAGAAGTTACAAACATAACATATTAAAAAAAAGAAAAAGAAAAAAGCAGGAACCAGTAGGTCTAAACAACTGAAATACATATACCAAAAAAAAAAAAAAAAGCAAAAACAATCCTAAATTTGGCAGGGTTAAAAATGAAATAAAAATATTTCAGCGTCAGTAAATCAGAAACACAGAGAATGCATTATCACAGAAAAGCTAAAATAATTTGTTATAATTAAAATCAAGAGCTAATGAATTTCTATCCAAATGCAAATAAGTTTTGAACATACTAGAATAACATTAGTAAAAATATGGTATTATGATGCAATATGAACTGGATATGGATCAAAACAATAAAACCACAAGACCTGCAAAAACAACTTATCCTCAACATGGTAAAAATGTGTTAAGCCTCTCAGTTAACAGAATAAAACAGTACTTGTAAATAATTTCTAAATTACAGTGCATTAAAAATTAGCCAAATTACCAATGCATCTTGCAATATACCTTAGCTATACAGAATACAATTGTATATGTTTCAGAATTAGCTTTAAAACATCCTTATGATAAAAAAATAATCTCACACAGAGAATAAATTACTGCCTTTTATAGCTGTTCCCATTTTCTGCACTCCAAGTGTTTTTACCATCACAGCATTTTTATTTTTTAGCCTTCAATGGCTTCATTTACAGCAATAATCAACTTTCACACATCATGAAAGAATCGTAATGATTAAAATAACCTATGTAAGTGTTTCCATTCTGCAATAAAGCACCTACCTTGCATGATGCTGCCTTTTAGAAAGCTTATTGCTACTAACAGGATGAAATCATAACATGCTACTTCTTCATGTGTGGATGTGAACTAGTAAGAAACCTACAAGCTGGTTGGACTTTTAAGGGTAAGATTTCCCTTCAACTTTGCAGACCAAAGTGGCTATCAAGATGAATAATATGCTTTTCACCTGGGCAATAGTCTGGCAGTTCAGAAGCCAGTGATCAACATGATAAAAGAGCTGATTTTAAATACTAAAGGATTTTGGGTTTATTTTACGTTTGCAATAGGTCAAGGTTCTCATTTTCTCAGTGTAATACCCTGAACACTTTCCTCTTCAGACAGATCTGTAAATCAACAACAGTTCTTTACATGGAGTCCTTATAAAAAGTAAAAAGGACCTGAAAAGTGTGTATCTATATCTGCATTTAATGCTGTTGTTGGGCTTTGACGTTGGGCTGCCAAAGCATTGCCAAAGGGTCTTATGTTCTCCTGCTTTCCCAGTGAAACTCAACAGGAATCTTGTCAGCAAAGCTCTAGTGGTTAAACATGAAAACATGCAAATACACAACTGTCATGTGAAAAGAAATGGAAGGTCTCGGAAGCCCCTACATTCATGGTGCACATTTTTCAGGTCTAAGTAAATAAATGTCACCTTGCACACTTATGCCTATTTAATGGAAACACAGTAGTGTCTGAAACACTAATTATTCTGTGCTGAAATGGGTCAGTGCTCTCCTGAGAGCAAGCAGATCATTAGAGAGGGCACGGAAATAACAGCAGGCTTGTGTCAGATCTGTAATAGGGGAAAATAAACCATTTTGTCCTGTGAGTGCTATAGTAGGACTATTTTTAACAAATTCATCATAGTTGAAGTACAATGATACATTTTGAGCAAAACTTAGAATGGAAGCTGAACGTTCACTCTTTTGAAGGAAAATTTCAGGCTTTTGCTGGACGTGTAATGCTGAAAGTCTGACCTGACCACGAATGTTTCAGGTCTCAGTTGAAGACCAAGGATGCTTTGGATACAAGGGGTGTTTTACCTGATTTAGGGTCAAAGTAACTAAAGTCTCTGGTTTCAAAGGAAAAGCACCAGATACTTTATTAGCTGCATGTTTTTAGAGCTGATTTTTCTGCCCCTTTTCGCATACAAATGACTTTTTTTCCCCCCGTGTATTCATCCATTTTCCTACTTTCATTTATAGGAACTACATTTTCCTCCTAACTGAATTCTTATCATTTTATGCCTTAAAGATAGTTGCTTTTCCCTCTAAACTTTCTGATGGTCTCTTACCTACTACTTAATTCTAGTTTTGTTTTTTGTTATTCCCCTTTTCAAATTTGCCCAACTGTCCTCCATCCCCGTTCCCACTTTCCCTAAGTTCCTCTTCAAGATCTTTTTCTCTAGTATCTGTGGTAGTCCTTTATAGGACTTTACAGTCTTCCTTGCAGGAGCCTTTCAAGACAAGAGCTCCAATCAAGTTTAAGTGTACACTTACACAAGGGGTCAATCTCCATCTCACCTCATTCCATTTCCTCATGAACAGTTATACTTAGAGACCAAAGAGTGCAACTGTATGAAATAGCAAGGCATAGATGGATCCAGTGCTCCAGGAGAGGAAACAGAGTTGAGTTGCACCCTGAATTGGTTGGGTGATCTCAGGGTAAGCAATACAGTAAAGACAATCCTCAAACTCATGATTGTGGCCAAGATTGCTGAATAACAAAGACACAAAGTTCAGCCACTACAGATGTTGTAGTCTCTGTGCTGGTTCAAATATTGTAAGAGCCAGTTGAGTATCTTAAGTCCCCGAACAGCTCCCTCAGGTAATGAGCTATTTACTTGGACTTTACTGAGCGCCCTTTAATTACATTTGGTTCTGCGGTTCCTGGGCACAGTTTCTATCTATGCTCTTTACACACTTCAGTGTGCTTTGTACTGCATGCATTCAAAGGATGCAAACTGGAAAACACAGGTCTGGAGCAGTGGTGCAATTTAGCTGATA
Source organism: Eubucco bourcierii (assembly GCA_013396675.1). Taxonomy (NCBI): domain Eukaryota; kingdom Metazoa; phylum Chordata; class Aves; order Piciformes; family Ramphastidae; genus Eubucco; species Eubucco bourcierii. The sequence goes on from VWZE01005333.1 coordinate 131,161, forward strand.
AAAAAGCAGAAATCAGAGTAAACTCTAATCAGAAACTGTAGTTTCTCTTTTTCCTCTAGACATCCAGAGGCCATAAATCCTTCCGCTTCCCCCTAACTTGTTATAGTGCTTTCCACTTAGATGACTATGAACATTCCTGTATTTTTCTGTAGCTCAGTTTGTGAAACAGAAAGAGAAGAGGCAGGTAGAGAGGAGAAGGAAGGCAGGAGACCGCATTGATTCATTGATCTTGCTGAGGCTCCTTTGTATTACTAAATAACTAGCAGACATTAGTATTGGACACAAGGTTATATTGGAATGGGCCCTTATTCTCGGAGTATTTGTAATGCTCACACTGTGCTTAGCCAGGCATTAATGATTTATGAGGACTCAGGATGAGTCGCAAAACAAATTTTTTTCACTAGGTAATAATCCCTGCCAATGAGTTGTAAAAGGAGAAACAACACAGCGCAGTCCTGGCAGTGAAAAATTATCTCAGCTGTCTGTTTTCTGGGCTCCTCCTCATTTATAGCATTTCCTCCAACAAGCAGAATTTCCTGAAACCTTCAGAAAGGGATATGTTGGGATTTTCCTAGTAGTTATTTATTCCTTTGCTTTATTTGTTCTTACAAAGGATTTCCCCCCTGTTTTCCACACACACACACACACACACACACACACCCCCTCCATTTTATTTTTTTAAGAGATCCAGGTAAAAATTAAGTGCAAAGACAGTTAAGATGCAAGGCTTCAGCAGGGTGGGCACTGACATTCTCTCACAGCAAATGCTTTCACTTCCATAGCGCAAGGAATTTTTCTTCTTGCCCTGGCTGCACATGCATGTTGGGACCGCAGAAACCAAGATAGTCCTTTCTGCCTGTGTCATTATCGATGCTAAATCATTATCAGTCAAAGGCTAGTTTAATGTTTTCTTCATAGATAAGTACATTATAGATGTTCTTCTATAATTATGAGACACATAGCCATAGAATCTACAGGGGACTTGACCTGAAGCCTGTAACTGAACATCTCTGCAGACTCTGTGAAAGGGAGCACTTTCAATCTTGCCATTATGAGCCTTCATACCATTGCCTGGGGGCATTTGAACATAATTATATTGAGGATCCCAGAGACAATATGGGCCAGAACATGTAAGTGACTTTCCTCAGGTCAGGAATTGAATGAGGAAGAACTCAGCAGCTTTGATTCCTGGTCCCCAGCTCCACCCATCACACCACATTTTCTCCTTCTTAATTAATGGACAAATTAAAAATTAAACTGAAGAGCCTACAAGTCTTGGATCAAATGTGGGACTGAGATCAACTGTGCAATAATACAGATCAAGTAAAGGGACATGGTCACATAGTGAATCTTTTAAAAATTACTTACAAACAGAAATATAAATGAACATGAAACTTATCCTCCAAGTTTATTCACTATTTCAAGTAGAATGGAGATTTGATAGCAGTCAATGATCCTCTCTAATGGACACTCCTGTGGCACAATGGAAGCTCTCAGGTTTCTTTCCATTTTTAATGAAGAACTCTTTACTTAAATTCTAGTAGATAAGACTTTTAAAGGGGGCAGCAAGAGCTAAAGTATAATAAGATGTGAAACATGGAAGAACACTTTTTATGAACAGTACTTTTAAAAATCTGCTTGGAAAAAAACAACAGATCATAAATCTGCAAAGGGTAATTGATCAGAAGAACATGCAAGAAACCAGTGCTTGCCCAGACAGCCCCACGCTTTCATGACTGGGACAGAAAATGTGAGAAAGCCAAGAAAGGGTACCAGAAGGAAAATCCAATTACTTTCTTTTCTTAATAAGTAAGGAGATTAATTCCCAAGGTTATGCTCTGGTTATGTAAAACAAGCACTTTAACCACTAAACACTACACACATTCGCTCCTTTTGATAGTGGTAGAGCCTGTGTAGAGCCTGTGTAGCTACAAGAAATCCAGCTGTGAAGCAAAAGACACAGCAGTTGAATACAGTCATGAGTGAGGGTGACCCTGTCCTACTCAACCATGCAAGAACTCACCACAATTCACCAGTTCTGACATGCATCTCTTTCTCCTCGCTGCTGTGTGCACAGACAGTGCATTTGGCACTGAATGCAGTGCCATGAAGAGCTGCTCCACCTACCCTCGTGCTTTGATAGGTAGCCTGAAGCAGTTGCATAGAGAGGGAACAACTAAATGCCTAGTTGCCTCATTAGGTCAACCTGATGAAGCCATGCAGACACATTCAGCATTGCAGTGGCTGAGGCTCTCCTCCACTCCCCTCAGACTTCTTGATACTGTAGACCAACTACCACTCAACAGCACTGCTTAGGGTCTCCCGTGATTATCAGGCAGGGGGTTAGTTATTTCTCAGCTGACAAATACACCACATGCTATTACAGCTTCCATGTGGTGTGAAGACAAGCACACACATCTGGAGAATAGCTTCTTACTCAGGATGAAGACATAGCTCCCTTATTCTCTTTTGATCTGAAATGAAGTGGTAATAGAGAAAAAAGGGAATGAGTGAAACCTCGTGAGAATCATTAACAGATAAGGATGTCTGAGATACTATCTTGTGATCTTCAGTATACTTCCTGGACCCTAAAATAAACGTCCAGTTATCTAGCTTGCCTTTGTAGCCAAACAGAGATAGAAAACATGTCTCATGTACAACTCAGCCCTCTCAGCCAGGTAGGACACGCTACCATGGGTGCCTCTCTCCAGGGATTACCCAAGAAGATTAGATAATTAGCTGACACCAGACACTCATTTATTCTGCACAGAAGGTGAGAATTAATCTCTTGCAGACAAATATTTTCGCTTTTTCCTTTTGGATCTCAATTTCAGCTGAAATTCTTCATCAAGAGCAGAAGAAGATGGAGGTGTGACAAAGCTGGGATTTGCCTGTACAAGGATCCTTTATTGGTGAGATGGGGGTCGCAGACAAATGGTGAAATACTTTGAAGTGGCAAGGCTGCTAATGTGCTTGGGATGGAGGTGCAAAACACTTCTGGATGCTACCAGCATGCCAAGCCCTCCTCTCCCAATTTATACTAATTATGTAACTTCCACAGGATGCCATCCTGCTTCCAAGCCATCTGAAAATGTTTGGCTATGGCCATGTCCTGAAAATTATGCTTTCATCAGCTCTTAAAGCCAGATAAAACAAACTGAGAAAAAATCAGTATTGACTGCAGGAACACCACAGCCCCAGAGTACAGGCTGAGCAAGGCTGTGCCCTACAGAGTCTCTGCTACCCAGCTACACTCTCCAGTGAAGATGAAGCACATGCTGATGGAGTGGTATCACTGCTGGCACAGCTTCACCGACCTCTGAACAAAAGGCAATGAGAGTCATCTTCGGTTGGGTTTTGTCAGCACAGCAGTGTGAAATGCAAGGTGTGAAGTTGTCATATTCTGAGCAGACACAGCTATGGAAGCAGGACTTTGTAGTGCAGACCAACCTGTCTAGATCTTAGTCTTGTTGACACTCTTACACACCTGTACTGCTAAAGAAAATAGTAACGGATGCTGGAAACTGGGAAAATATTTTAAAATCCTGTGCTGAACAACACATACATGGCTGTATATGATAATTCTACTCAAAGGATTGTTGGCAATGAGATGCCCCATTGAGCTAAACATTTTTTTTGTTGTTCACACAGATAAAATTCTTCTCACCTTATTATGAGCAGAAAGTCATCTGTGGTGATTACTCGAGGCAGACAAGTACAACTCTATGTGCAAATGGCACCTTTCTAAATATATTAAAAACTCCAGTGAAGTGACTGCATCATGATTTGAAAACAATTTTCAGACCACTATTTTTGCTAGAACTGACACTGGGAAGTACCTCAAGGATGTCTTCACACATTACAGAGTTCATATTTCCCTACATTACGCCGCAGAACTACTTAAAAATATTTTCTAACTATATTCAGAAGTGGACTAAACTCCTCATTTCTGGAAAGTCTACTTTAAATGCAGCTTTTGAAAGGTTTTGGTATCACCGTTATGCATAAAGATAATAAGAAAGGGAGTCTGGGGGCTAGAATGCCTTTGCTGCTTTGATTTATAAGTTAATGTCTTCTATGGTACCCATGCCTGCTAATTTATAATCATACGGGGTTACAAATGCACAGTGAGTGTATGTGACCAGTTTTGCAAATGAACTTCATTTACATTACATATATGAATGCAAAGAATAATAATAAAAAAAAAACATGTAGACAATCTTATCTCTTTAATTTTCCAGCACAGAGTGTGATCCACCTAAGGACAAGCAGGAAGATCAAGGGATCCAGCATAAAAATACCCACTGAGATGCTGAGATAAAGATGCAGCCTCCTATATCAAGATCTGGTTTGGTTTTTTTTTTTCTTTTTTCCCCTCCAAGATTCATTCCTGATTAAACATAAAGTTGGCTGCAGCCTGTTCTATATTGGCCAAGGCAAACAAACCCCAGGGGATCCTAGCAAATTGCCAGCCTGCCCCTCTGTTCCATATATAACATGCCACTATTTCAGTTAGCACTGTAACTTGATTTCCAGGCAGACAATAATTTTCTCTAGAGACAAAATGAGCGAAGGAGAGACAAAAAGAGAAGGGGGAAAAAAAATTACAAAAATTGAGCACTGAAAATGCAGAATAGACCAGATTCAAAGAGAAATTTAGTTCTGATTGTTTTATTTACCAGTGGGCAGGTCTGAATATCAATACACACTTAAGGGAAAGCTAAAATATTTATTACTACGTGATCTGGGATGGATTCACTATTATCCTAATTGCTTGTAGCAGAACACTAGCAGATAGCTTTTAGACCTTTTTGATCTCTTTATGTAGTGCAAGGCATTAGCTAAACGTTTCCTAGTTTTGAAGGCTTTGAACAAGAAGCACCCATCTGTGAAACCGATAGCGTAATCAACAGGCTCCCCGACATGTCAGCAATAGTCAAACGCTGGCCAGTTCTGGCGGTGCAAGGAAAAAAAGCTGCGAATTGTGTATTAACAGCGATCAGTTACACTTCTCTGCCTACGTACGGCTGGCAAACAAAGCACTTCTCCAAAATAAGGAAATAAGAAAAGACAGGTGCCTGAAAATAAATCACTGATGCATCCAGGACAAATTTCACGTACTAGAGCGAAATAAAATAAAATAAATACAACTGTAAGGTGTAACACCTAATGATCAAAGTCTTCGAAGCACTTAGCATACATTAATTAGCCCATTCTGCCCATTGTAAACAAAGGCAGTGCTCCCCACTTTCAACAGGGGCACGACTTAATTTTTTTCTTGCAGTTTATGGAAGTGTAATCAACACGATTCTTTGAAATAAATCCATTGTTACTGATTAGTGGAGACACACCTATTTTCTAGCATTTGTATACTGCAGTACATGATGCTTAATGAAAGCAAGTAAAACCAGTTCCAGCCTTTGGCATTAGAATTTCATACTTTACAAAGATATTACACATTTATAAAGTTGTAAATCTAGGTATTTAGGCCTATATACTCAGTGGATTACTTAGTAGTGGGTATATGTTACACACTGGGTCAAATGCATGTGACAGCATCTCTTGGTCCAGTGGACATCCCGTATGATAGAGAACTGCTATTATTGGTACAGAGCACGTCTCCACCATGAGTCTCAGTGGTTCATTATGCTATCAGAACAGACAAGAGTAACCAAATTTAAAAAAAAAAAAAAAATTAGAATGCTGTCTATCAACTTTAGGCCCTCTCACAGTATCACAGTATCACCAGGGTTGGAAGATTCCTCAAAGATCATCAAGTCCAACCCGTCACCACAGACCTCAAGACTAGACCATAGCTCCAAGTGCCACGTCCAAACCCGCCTTGAACACCTCCAGGGACGGTGACTCCACCACCTCCCTGGGCAGCCCATTCCAGTAGCCAATGGGGTAGTCTGCGACACTAACTATATGCCTGCTCTATAGAATCATGCCTTGGATTGGAAGGGACTTTTAAATGCCATCTAGTCCAACCTTCTGGCAGTAAGCAGGGAAATCTTCAACTAGATCAGGTTGCTAAGAGCTCTGTCCAACCCTGACCTGGAATGTGTCCAGGGATGGGGCTTCTATCACCACTCTGAGCAACTTGTTTCACCCTCAATGTAAAAGATTTATTCCTTAAAGCTTCAGCATGTGTTAATGGCTGCACTAATGTCCACTCACAATTACAGAAGTACTTATAATAGTTAAATACAAGGTTATTAAGTTACCTAATAATCATATTTAACTTAAGTTACCTAATAATCATACTGACTGTAGGTTAAAAAAATAATAAATAAGCTTTTTTTTTTTTTTGTGCCCCATGAGCTTTAGCAGCATAGCATTGTATGTTAAAAAAGACACAATGTGAGTCAAATTTCCTTTGAACATCTCCCTACTTATAACTTTTTCTAATCTCTAGATTCTACCTGTACTAAAGATGTGAAAGTCTTCATACTCGATTTTATTTCATCCTTTGTAAGTATGGCAAAGTTTTCATAGCCTAGTAGTGCTGTAGTTATTTAGGAAATGTTTTGTAAAATGCCCTCCTCACTGATGCCAAGCTCAACTTTTTGGTTAATAGGGTAAACACTGATTGGTAAATTAATTTTTTTTAAAACAATCTTTCTGGGAGGCTATTTTTGTTAATATTACGTATTTTTTTAATAAATCCTAGAAAAGTCTCTTCTAGCATCTGTGTTACTTCAATAGTGAGTTTGTACAGTATGGCAAGAATATGAGCTGTGACTGGTTGATAATGTAACAAACTGTTTAACTGAAAATGTTTTTCATATTCATAGAGGGACAAGTTATCAGGAATTTTTTAAGCAGCTGCCTTATTTAACTCAATAATAAAAATCCACTTTCCACTTTTAAGAAGTATGAGATTAAAGGACCAAGATTTATTTAATGAGTATTAAAATTTATGGGCTCTCTAAGAATTAAGCAAGCTCATAAAGACAATTTTGAGAGCTGAATGGCTTTCACATAATCGAGATGGTTGATAAGAATGGGCTAAAACATTTTAAATAGAAAAGAAAACAAAGAGGCACCTCAGAAAACACAGCGATTAAGTCAAAATCTCAACTGTGAAGGCAATATACAAATTTCACAATCATTTCATAATCAAAAAACACTACTAAGACCAACCTGCAAAGGTGTTGAACCTATGACAGGATGACAACAGGCAATTTTGAATCTAGACAAGCATGAAAGAAGCGTGTTTTTCTCCTTCTGTGTAGTTATGGAAACAGAGAGATATAACCCCCCTCCTAACCGAACAAGGGCTTTTTTCCTCTCTCTGCTCCCATCCGCAACTTTACAGCTGTCACCACAAGTCATCCCGCTCGCTCCTGCAAGCCAGCAGGCAGCAAGCAGGCATCTAAGGCAAAGAGAGAACAAAAGAGGCTGCAGTACAGATTCAGTTCAAATGACAAGTCTCACCAGGGCCCCAGCTTCTCTGGGAAGACAAAGTTGTAAAGTTTTATGAAAGAATTGAAGTAAATTTATTTTCTAGCAGTCTTAGTGGGAAATCAAAAGATCTATTTTAATTTAAGATACAAGCAGCTTCTCTCACTAATGACCAAAATATTGAGACCAACAGCTCCCCAACGGCAGTCTGCAGGATGACAGGGGGCCATACAGACACTTGCACTTCTCCAAAAAGCCATGTGCAGCGTAAAACATTAACTGTTTCCTGGTTTGAATCTGAGCATTAAAGACAGCAAAACTCAAGAAACCTTGAGGGTTGACAGGTATGTATGAAAGACATTGTTGAAACTGTGCAGATCTGGAGAAGGGATATGCTACAGCTTTAGGTAAACTGAAAATAACAGGATCTGATTTAGAGAGAAGGATCTTGATGAGAATTGATTTGTTTGTCATATAAAGAAAATCAGAACTGAACTGGCATAGATGATGCAGAAACTTTCTTTGGTATACTGGACTTAGGGAAAACTCACATTAGTGTTCCCATTAATTTGTTTCTTGAGCTTAAACAAGAATATAATCTGGAGTGCTAAATTTAAAATGAGAATAGGTTTCCATCTACTTTACTGTCCTGTGAAACACTAAACCAGGGTTTACTACTAATCTAGAGAATAGGGCTGGGTTTGAGGTCCTCTCAAAGGGCAGATGCTTTTTTGCAGCCTTAAATTCAGTGAGAGGAACACGCAGAACTGGAAATGAAACAACTACTGTTTGCTGTCAATGGCTTTCTTAATTTTTATTTTGAATTCTTCAGGAACCTAAAGTTGGTGATTATTTACTTTGTTTTCAGTGATATTTTCCTCTATAACAGAGTAGAACCTAACAGAGTAGTCTCTAACTACTGTGAGTTGTGTGTCAGAACTGGTTTCAGGAGAGATAATTATTGTAATTTTATTGTTTCTCATTTCTCTAGACCACTGATTTTCACACATCATATACATATTCATGAAACTCACCATATTTTGAATTAACTGCGTGGTATTAGCAGTTCATATGTACAAATGAAGAACCCCGGGAACAAACTTATTAAAAATCCAGGGCTAAACTTCAAAAGCTTCGAGATTTCACCTCTCACACACTCACCCTCTCCCCACTCTGGCAGCAGAAGGCTAACACATATTTAAAAAGAACAAATATCTACCTGTGCAAAAGCTGCCCTTTACATGTCACAGGAAAAGTCAGTATTTCAGTGGTTGGTTTTGCCTTCTCAAGTATCTGTGACCCTTCCTGTGGACTGAAGAGTTCATATAGAAGGTTTTAAATATGAAAAATGTTCTTAATTTGATTTTTTTCATTTGTATGTACATTTTTAGATTGCTTAATTAAATGTCATTTATAGTGACAATATGGCACAACTGTCATGTTTCACTGTGCTGACGTCTTTAGGTTAGTTTGGAAGCATTTTTTCTAGGTCATTATTTTTAATTAATACAACGAATTAGTATATTTTTATTCAAAATGTCAAACTACTTTAATCATAACACAAATACGAAGCATCAGCCTAGAAAATAGGGTGTTTCTCTGTTACTAAATAGCAACAACATAATTAAAAGCATGACATTCTAAAACGAAAATACAGTGTTTGACCATTTTACATCATTAAGATCTCCTTGCCACCTAAATTTTGTTGGAACGAGACAACAAATATAAAATACATTTGGAAACAACATAATCTCTCATAACAAATTCTGGAAATATGTACCTTGTTCATGATGGTTAAATGACTATTCTAATTAACATGATTTGGAAAAAAAATCTGATTGCAATGGAGTCTTACAGCGAAAAAATAGTTTCAAGGACAATTTATTTCAGTGAAGACACTGCCAACACTATATCAGGCAGTAGCTATTTATCTATAATCAGAGCTCGTTTTAATTCAGTTATGGCTGTGGAATAACTAGAAGAGTTAAACTGGTACACAGCCCTTTTAAGTGGCACTAAGTGTTTACCAGTTCTAATTAATGAACCATTTTAACTGAGAAGAGAATCTGGTTCCCATTAGTGTACCATAAAATAGTTATACAGACATATGCCTACAAAGCCATCAAAGGAGGATTGCTTCTTGATTTTCTGACACTTTTCAGTATTAATTTTCTAGTCTCCTAACTGGTTATCTTGGATTTTGTTTAGTTTTTCTTTTTTCCTTCTACTTTAACATCTTTTTTCTTCATATCTCTCTTGTACACTTGCAATTTTCTCCTGGCAGTATTTTTTTAGAGGTAGCAATATATCATTGAAGAATGTGATTAAGATAATTCAGTGCATTCCTAAGGACATTAAATTGCTAGACTGAAGTGTAATTTGGGTAGACTGCAACCTTTTTAAAGAAATACATAATGGTGTAAGTGCAAAATAAACCTAAAGACGAAGCTGCAGCTCTGGGGTCCTCATCTGCAAGAACTCTAAGAAATGAAAAAAGCTCTGAAGATTTAGATTAAATTTTACAAAACACCCAAGCAACTTTTAAGTCTGGGACTTAACAGCTCTTGGGAATTTAACCTATCTGTAATTTGTCCCAAAGAAAAACAATTGCTGCTTCTGAAATAATAGGGTCAAACTGCTTTCGATGAATCTAAGCCATGTCAAAGGTTAAAAAGATGAAGGTGGAAGGAAAGCACCTGGTCAGTAAAACAGCCATTTATCAGTGCTTTAAATCTCTGCTTGTTCTGCAGGGAACAGTCTGTAATGACAACTTCACATAAAAGTAAGACATCCCCTTTTGTAGGGGACTATACAATTCTCATCTTAATCATGCACATTTTACATAATTTTAACACCAATCTTTAATACTGGTTTAAATAAAAGCAGTCAGAGTTCAGAACTGGAAGTGCAAACTCTAGCTGTTCTTATGGTTTTTCCCTCTGTGGTTGATAGACATAAAAAGTAGTCCAAACCAGTTCTTTCACATTCAATCTATAAATAAGGAAAAAATAGTATAATTCTTTACAAACAACTGTGGAGTATCAAATAGAACTTCTAGAAAGGAAAATGGTATCCAATATATGGTTTGGTTTGACCAAGAGCATTTCTTTCTCAAGTGCTTTTTGAAAGTAAAAATAGAATATGGTTGATGTACACTCATTTGGTGGTGCACTGAAACAATGCATTCCCTTTACCAAAAATTAGAAAGCCACAGAGATTCCTAGTATGTTTAACTTTTTAAAAAAGTACTATTTCTTTATTTTAATATGTAATGAGCCAGATGGTGTACATGTGTACAGAATCTACTGACAAACAAGGCTGCTGATTACATTTTTGAGATTTTTTTTTTTTTCCTCAGGAGAAGATTCAGAGGAATGAAGCTAAGAGTAAACCTCAATATCTTGGAGCAGGGTAATCATAAATAAAGTATGACTGTAGAGCAAGAAAATGAAAATAAAATGAAGTAAGTGAAAGGACCTGGAGTTTCAAGGAACTCTGCCAAACCAGAGAAAATTACAGGCATGAGCTTAGTGATAGACTTGGTAGAGTAGGGTTAATGGTCATCCTCTTCAAGGTCTTTCCCAACATAAATTGTTCAGGTAAGTGTTATTTTCTTAAGTGCCAAAGGTAAAGAGGTTGAGATCATAGTGAAAATCTGATACTATAAATTGTGCAAAGCAGGGTTGTTTCAGGACTGTGCAAGCAGCACAAATCAGCCTACAAATGATCAAAAAGGTTGTTTTGTGTAGTGAAAGACACACACTATCTCACAAACAAAAACTAGAAGTGACCCAGCATCCTTAATGGCTTTTATGCTGGAGTTAATCCTCATAGACCTGGCTAACTCTAAGGTAAATGCAAATATAAAAGATTTTTAAAAGTTACACAACTTTCTAAGTGACAGGCATGAAGAGAGAAACCCTTTGCTGCATTCCTCAAAGAGACTTTTTTTCCCCCATGAAAATAGAATTATAACTATGCAGCTGTGGCAGATGTTAGTATATGAATATTCATATATCCAGAGGATATTTTAGTCTACTTCACCAGGCATGTCAATATTTGAATAATTTAATCAAAGCATTGAGTTCATGAGCAAACTGCCCCCTCACCTTCTCAGAGATGGATGTGGTTCATATTCTGAATGATAGGATGCTCCTGAAGTAGTCGGCCCCAAAGCTCATTCCCACATTACCTCATCAGGTACCTCCAGACTACAAAAGGGAGTTCAAAAAGCAGTATTCTGTGTTAAAAGGACCCAGGGCATAACAAAACCAGCACAACACAGCACCGTGATGCATGATGTGTGGGCATTACTAGCTCAGGACCAAACAGGCTGCTCTGATGGTGCTGTGCTTACACTTATAGCTCATCCCTCTAGGAAGAAATTCCAGCTGTCCCAACGGTTCACAGGTCTTACTACCCTGCACCTGGGCCTGAGACAACAAAGTCCTCAGAACACAGTACAGCACTGTTTGCCCCATCAGCTTAAGGCTCCTTTAACTCAAACTACTTTAAATCACCTTTCTGACATCTGAAGCAAATCACCACACACATCCCATTGACTGTGATGAGTTGGTAGAAACTTCAGCAATAAACCTTCAATGTATTTTTTTTTTCATGGAGCTCTATAAAATTTAGAGGTTGCATGAACACTGGTAATACAACAAAAGTTTTTTAACCAGAACTGAACTAAATTTCTTTTTTTTAGAAACATCCTTTGTTGAGACACACACACACAAAAGGTGCTGACATTAGTGTGGGAGGAATCTAAATGGCATTAAAGCAAGACTACACTTCAAATTGCTTTTCATGCCTTAAAAACCAGCAAGGGAGAACAATGTACTGTACACGCCTATTCATTTCTGCTAGACTGGAAAAGTAACCCAACTCTTGTCCTTTTATCAGTTTCAAGCTGAACTATTTATTTTTTACAGCCATTTTCAAGTTTATAACTTCACATATATGATACACATGCACTGGCAAGAAATATTGTTAACCCAGTCTTATTTCACAGTATTAAGGGTATCCTGTGCGGATCAACATTTTTAATAAGAAGAATCAGAGCTACCCTTGAGTGACGGGAAAATAACTGAGCTATCTTTATTAAAATCTCAAGTTATTTATTTATTTTAAAATGAAAAGTGGGGCATCCTTGGAAAGTCTACAAAGCACTTAAGGAAAACATCTGAGTAGGTTGTTTTTTCTTTTTTTTTTTTTTTCCCCTCAATGCTGGGAAATGCTAGAAAGATCTTTGATGTGTCAGCTTTGACAGTTGTTTCGGTCCACCTCTGTTAGCATTGCAGCAGACGGCTGAGGATGCGATTGCTTTCCTTGCGCTCACCAGTCCCTCAGGTAGAGGACTGGAAAGCACTCTTCAAAATACTGCTTATTGAAGTCGAATTGTGATAAACACAGCTGCCTACTTTTACACAGGGTACATATTTTAGGCTGAAATACATCAAATCTACATTTAACTGTGTAATAGGCATTCAGCCTTAACATCGTTATCCAGGCTCCTTCCTCAGACAGACATAGGCACCTCCAGCAAGGGAGGCTTCTCGCTTCCTTGGACATCTGTTTCAGCACAGCTGAGTTTCCCCCAGGATTGTCCATCTCTCTCTATTAAGTACAAAGGATGGCTAGCTGATTAGCTTTGATTATCTGTCTGCATTTTTCAGCTCCTTTCATCCAGCTCAGTTGACTCTCATCCAGTGAAAGGCAGAGATTGCTGATGGCTGCCCACAACTGCTCCCAGTGGATGGAGAGCAACCAGGACAGGAGTCACTGGCATGAAGGACACCATGTGTATGCTGGCAGCTGATCGGGACAAAAAGAGGTCTGCTGGTCTGGGGAAAATCAGCAGGCGACTTTTTCACTACTTGGGAAGTCACCAGGAGGAATTAAGAGGCTTCTGAAGCCATAAAAGGTCTGAAAGCTCTGAAAGAAAAAAAATATGTGAACTGAATGCAAAGAGGGAAAGCAGAATTCAAATAGAAAAAGAATTAAGTTTAGGGTTTACTTTTGACAACAAAGCTGTCTGGGCATAACTGAGGTGAAAACTCTTATAACTCAAGGGGTGGGTAACTGCTGTTGAAGAGTAGCTACATAAAAGCAAACCTTAATTGGTATTGTTCTGTTCCTGGCCTATTCTAGTGCAACTTTCATTACAAAATTGCCATTCAGAGCCTAGGAATATTTCCCATCCAAAATCACCTCAAAGAAAGAGTAATAATTTGTATATCCATAGAGACCGAGGAAACACAGTAGCATATCAAAGAGAAGAGAAAGAGACAGACATACATAGGAGGCAATTTATTTATTTAAAAGCATCAGGAAAGGTTGTCTTTAATCTGAACTACTTCTGCCAAAAAATAATAATTTGAATGAGCACTGAATGAAGGGCAACTTAAGACTTTGATCTCTTTATGTGTTTATGCCGCCCCACTGCTTGATGTCTTCACCATCCCCTACCACATGCTGTTGGCTCATATTTTTAGAAGCTGCTACTCATCCCCAGTCGCATTTTCCACTGCGGTTGGGCTATGATCCTTGATGCACTGCTAGCCCAGAGCCCCCAACCCTGCTGGCACAACAGCCCTTCCTATGACATTTCAAGGACAGGCATGGGGCAATCTCTGCTGCCACATTTGATGTAAAAGTTGACAAACAGAGTGTTCACTCCGGCTCTGGAAGTGCCCTCCGTGATTCTGATCGGAGAAACAGCGTGGCTCCATTTGTCTTAGAAACCACACAAGCATCATTTGAAACATTAAGAGCCACAGCCAGGCTGGGATTTAGCACTCTATCGTTACGCTGCAACCTGAATCTCCCAGTTGACAATGACATGCTTCGCTGCTGCTCTGCTAGGACGTAGTTTTCTTTCCACCCAGCAACAGGCATGAAGGCATCTGAAATCACACTGTAACCCTGACAGATGCTCCAAAGCCTTTCAAGGCCAGAAGAAAGAAAAGACAGAGAGGGAATGAAAGACAGAAAGAATATGCAAGGATGGGGAAACTACATTGAATTAGAGTTAATTAAACCCAAGTTTTGACAATGTTTAAATCACGGGATGCTAAACCTAGCCCTGGAACGTCTGTACGAGATGTCATTTAATTTAAAAGAGCACAATAGCTAAATGTCAGTCTTTGGGCAGATCTTCCACATCTTTCTGATACTGTATTAAAAAGTTATTATAAAGCACAATTTCAGATTTTTTTTTCCCAGTTTGACAATAGCCTTCTCAAACTTCACATCATCAACACTTGATATGGCACTTGTTCCTGTGAAACCAGGAGGAGAGTTATCCTGGATAGAGATAGGAAACAAAAAAAACCCCCAAATCTTGAAATCTCCTAAGCTAAGTCTCAGTCTAATCTGAAAAATAAAAAAAGTAGAGTATTTTCCTAATAAGACAAATCATCTAATATCAAAATACTTCTATAATAAAATTAGTTTATAAGAGAGATCAGAATCCCCCCACCCATCTGTAAAACATTTGATCAAATCTTAAGAGAATATTGTATTGCATGCTTTTACAGAATAGTGACAATACTTGGCAGTACTATGTTCAGCTTTTAATTTTCAACATGCTTTAGGAAGAATCTCATTAATTCTCCCATACCCTGTTCAGTGATGGTTGTGGATTTCTTTTCAACTGGAAATTTTTCAAAAATGTTTTCTCAGCTAGAATTTATTTGAATTAGCATTTCTAATCGAAATCAAAACAATCAGAAATTAAGTACCATATTTAAATATAAATGTTGATAAAGAAATCTTTCTTATTTTAAGCTACTATCTTGAAAACAGTGTATCTTCAATGAAATTTGGCTACTATTCAAATACTTAACATTTACAATTTTGCTATATTCATCTTTGGTTTTAGTATTTAATCCTGTAATAGTCACAAGATACTCAAATGCAGAAACATGAAAAGTGACCAGAACTGTCAAATCAGTGCAGGAGAGTTCTATGGAAGAAAAGTAGAGCAAGATAATATTTATTCTTTCAACAACGAACTTGATGCCCTATAGTATATTAAGAACAGTATTAAGGACTCCTGATGACAGGCTTGACACGTCCAATTGAATATTTTTTTGACACAATTATTAAAATAGAGCAAGGTCACAGAGGTAATCTATAGGAGAAGTAGCAATTTAGGAGATGCTGATTTAGAAGCTCCTTGCTCTCAAACACCAGAAAACAATTTACTTTGCAGTAGTCAGCTGGAAATACCACACTGGTGGGTGCCCCTCCAGATATGAAATCAAAGGGTGTCAGATGAACTTCAAGTGATCTTGGTGTAGATAAAAGAAATTGGATATTGGGCTGTTTTCAATGAAAAGACCAAGAAAGCTAATCACCAAGGACTGCCTCAGGGCTCAGTGGACACAAGCATTGGGATAACCAAGAAATCTGTACATTAGCACTGCCTGACAGTGAAACACCCAGAAACTCAGTGGGAAACTTGATTGTGAGGCTGTAGCTCTCTGGTGGACACCAACTCCCAGTCCACACTGAAATCTGCTCAGAGTATGGCATCAACCCTGTAATGGGTCCAGAGGAGCAAAGTCTGTGGATACTTTCTCTAAAGAGTGAATAATTGATTTCTGTCTGAATGCTGGAGACTGAAAGTTACATTCAAGGGCAAGGTTGACTGAAAACAGGACTTCTGTTACAAGCTGGTTTTGAAGTAATTTAAAAACTATCAGAAATCATCCAAATGAGGTTGATGGGTGGATTGCCTGACTGCAACACAGGCTGAATCTTTACCTTCCAGAATGCATTTACGTGTACAGAAACCCCCTCCCTTCTTTCTGGAGCTTGACAAACGTTAAAGAAATGATCAGTTGAAATACAGAGTGCTCTTTGTGGGAAAATGCAACACCAAACTCTTTTCTCACTTCTCCCTCTCATACTTACCTGAAAGAATTTCAGTGTTGTACTACTATATGCTGAGGTCACGGAGACACAATATTATCCACACTATGAACCACAGAGCTGAGCAAAAGGTGCCAGGAAATCAAATACTGTGATACATGACAATTGACATTTCTAAAGACAACAAATAACTCTTTATTTCAACCTGGCATAAGCAAAAGCAGAAAGGGACAACATTGTGAAAAACACAGGAAATGAGAAAAGCCTGGGCTATTAATAGTTTCAGTACAAATTAAAACAGCACAGAGAGAAATATTCATTTTTTTCCCCCACTGCTGGGCTCTACTGCCCTATAAAAAATCTTCTCTTTAAGCAGTAACCTCCACAGACCCTAACATGGCTCCAGATTTGCTTGTGTTCCTCTACTGCTGAGAAATTCGTCCTTCCTAATTACTTTTAGAGCAACCACAAAAGCCTTGTTGATCTGACCAGACAAATTCTTGTAAGTAAACCATTCAAAACTGTAACTATGAACATGCCAACTGCCGAGAGATGGGGATGATAATAGCACTGTTGATAACAATAAAAGGGACATAGGTAAGTATGAGAACTTAATTTTTGGCCATGTTCCATTTAAAGCAGCTACAAAAGACATTAAAAGAGATATCAGAGGTAGAGACTGACAAGACGTCTAAGAGAAGATGTCAAAGAGGAAAGGAGTTGTTTACAGCGATCTCACTTGCTGGTTGAAGAGATACAATTTGCCTTCTGGACTGTCTCCCCAGGGACTGAATACAGGTATAAAGATAAGTGATTTTTATTTAGTTAGTTATTTTTAAATTGTGGAGGCAAGATACCTTAAAGGATCTCAATATACAATACACCTTTGTTGCAAAATCTCAAATTAAAAAGTGTGTTGCCACCAGAAACTCTTTCTCTCTTTTCTAGATGGAAAATACACAGTAGTTCTGTGGTTTGTAGTGGGCTTCCACTAGTGGAAATGTTTTTGTGCTTTACTATTTCTGTTTTATATAAAAAAAATAAATCTCTATCTCTTTCCGTCATTGAATCTATTCTCTGCAGTCTATCGCAGCACTGTACAATCCATACTCAAATACATGTTCCTCTAACAGTTTTTGAGATTTCCTTCCTTCCTTCTTTCCTATTCAGAGGAATCATGGCTGTTGTCACTTAAATATTGACAGTATTTTAGATAAGTCATCATTCTAAGTGATTTATACAATATTTTGTCTATTTAAAAACAAACCCACGAGTACCACCACCCTGTTTGAATGTACTTGCTGCTCTGAGACCACCATATGACTATATACTTTTTAATTTCTCCTCTGCTGTCTTATCAGTCATGACCAGTCCAGGATAATTCTGGAAAGATCTTGATCCTCATTGATGAGGAGAGTTACACCAGGGCATGGATATGAAGGAGAAGCATTAGAGAGGCTGCTTTGAACCTCACTGCTTTGTGGGAAGACCTCGTCAGCAAGAGGCTCAGGAAGGACTATATCATAACAGAGACTGAGCCATGAGACCATCAGTGATTTCTGGTTTTGCTCCTCAGAATTAGATAATTTGTAGTGACTGGTGTATTTATGCATACTTGACTATTACTTGTCTGTAAGGTTTTGCATATTACTTCCCTCCATTTGTTCTGGAGTCAGATTTGCTTGTTTCCAGGATGAAGCTGATGCCTTTAAAAAATGCAGGGTAAGCATTTCCTGCACAAGAGATGCTAGTTTAACCTCACCTCAGCATTTGTGTGCAGACTAGCCTGATAAGCATCAGTATCAGAAACAGTGTCAATGACAAGGGAAGCAAATGTACCTTCTGGAGGATGAACTGCTAGTGATACAGAACTACATCTTCTACACGCCTATATTTATAGAATTGTAAAACGTTTTTGGGTAGAAGGGAACTTTAAAGGTCATCTAATCCAACCCTCTTGCAGCGAACAGAGACATCTTTAATCAGCACAGGTTGCTTCGAGTCCTGTCCAACCTGACCTTGACTATTTCCAGGGATGGGGTTTTTACCACCTCTCTGCACAACCTGTGCCAGTGTTTCATCACCCTTATCGCAAAAAATTTATTCCCTATATCTAGTCTAAATCTTCCCTCTTTCAGTTTAAGACTGCTACCTGTTGTTCTATTGCAGCAGGCCCTGGTAGAAAGTCTGTCCCCATCCTTCTTATAGTCACGCTTTAAGAAGTGAATGGCTGCTATAAGGTCTCCTGTAGCCTTCTCTTCTCCAGGCTGAACAACCTCAACACTCAGCCTGTCTTCAGAGAAGACACCCCTCTGATAATTCTTGTAGCCCTTCTTTGGACCCACTCCAACAGGTCTGTATCTTTCTTGTGCTGAGAACTATAGAACTGGATGCAGTACTCCAGGTGGGATCTCATCAGACCAGAGTACAGGGGCAGGACCATCTCCCTTCACCTTCTGGCAACACTACTTTTCATGTAACTCAAGAGAAATTCAGGCAAACCTCACTTGCAATACAGACCCTTTGTGTACCCTTCATACACCTAAGGCAGTGTTTTATTATTTCCTTATCTCTAAGTGTGTCCTTCTGTATTCTTTCAGTTTCAGCTTGTCCTGTAAAGTTTCTACTCTCTTGGTCCTTCACCAAGATACTTCCAGGCAAAATGCTGATGTCTACTGAACCTCTCTCCAATGATAGTTTTGCCAGGAAGAACTCATTTCTTAGAAAAGCCAAGGACAGCACTCTTACTTTCTGTTCTCCAATTGCTAGAGGTCTGTCAGATACAGAAATCCTTTAATATCTATTCAACTTGCTCTGAGTTTTCCATGTAGTATACATGTATGATGTATGGTATATTTTCTTTCTTTCTTTCTTTCTTTCTTTCTTTCTTTCTTTCTTTCTTTCTTTCTTTCTTTTTTTTTTTTTTTTAAATCAGGAAACTACCTTTGTTATCAAGTTAAAAATATGCATTTCATATAGCAGAGATTCTGTTTTACCTATATGTATGTTCAGCACATCAGGGAGGTTCATATCACAAAGAACATTTTGTATGGTTCTTTTCAGTAATTCTCCAGTTGCAATGCAGAAGTCAGTATTTCACAAAATGCAAATGTTGCTGAATTAGTGGTTCTGTGGTACTAAGGGCCTCTGAGCAGCATAACTGAGAGAACCCCCACTGGATTTCCAGTGACTGTGTTTTACAGTAAATGAGTGATAAAAGATGCACTGCTTGGATTCTTGTCTTTGCTAATAATTTCCAATATATATGAAGAGAATGGAACGTTTAAACTTAGGGATGGGGGATTAAAGGATATCCATGATGAATGAGCTGTAGAGCTGAAGAGAATTTGTTGTACATCCTGACCAATATAGCAGTGAAAGTAATCAATCCATTACCTCTCTACTGAAAGAAATGGCAGAGAGATAAGAGGATAATGAATGCCAGGCACAATACTGATAAGGAAGACACTTAAAATGACCAGCCAAAATATATTCCATAGTTAATAGTGCTGACAAAAACAGTGACAAAGTAATAATTTATTCATGACATAAGGGCCGTTCCTGTGAAAATCAAGGTAGCAGCTCTAATGAAAGCAACTATTAAAATCAGAGTAGCTTTATTAACCAGTAGCCATTAATGAAGTTATTGTAGAGAAGAATACTTTCAAGGACTCATTTTGCCGTTAACATATGGGTTAAACTGCAAAACTCTGCTACTTACAAATGCAGATTATATAGATGTATATTTTATTTTTTTTTTCTGCCAAACCTTTCTGGTTTTTCCCTTAACTCTTTTCTTTAATGCAACAAAACCTCCTACGAAGCTCTGCATATTCACATGCAGCCTGAATGCTGCTTTTGCTCACTGCTGATATGTCCCCTAACCCAGAATCTCTGAAGAGGTTGACCTACATTTTGAGTCCAGTAACTGCCAAGATTGAAATATAAACATATTTGATGAACCAAAATGCAACACTTAATTAAGAAACCACACCTATCTAAAAACCTGTTAGTTTTTCTCTCTGTGCCTGAAGATTGTGCTGTATGAACATACTGCGCAACATGAAGTGTTGGAGATATATAAGGAACAGCAGCGACTGTGTTGAATGAAATAAAATCTGCATTTGCTCCAAATGGCTATGGTTATGACTAAAAAACAAGCTGCTCCATCCTGATTTTATTTTCAGATTTCATTATACTGTATCTTAAATATTTATACTATTTCTAAGAATGTTTGGGGTCATTATCTGCTTGGACACTGAACCTGGGTCAAGTATGCTGGTTTTTCTGATACACAAAGAAGCTATCTAACCACATAACCTTCTGACCTTTTAAAAACTTTAAAAGTTTTATTTTCAACAAAAATATCTTCCAATTATTCAAAGAATCTCTTTCTCATATTTCAGTCCTGGTGCCAGAGAGAGAGGGGTTTAGAGGGCTTATCACTTCCCACATACAATAATTTTCTTCCTGTATGTCCATGACAGATAGAGAGCTGTACTCTTAGATTTCTTGTTTCATCTTAGACAAAATTAAAATATAATTTTCAGGGACATAATGATATTTTGAGAATTATACTGTAATATAAAAGAAATCTGACATGCCCACTGCAGTTAGTAAATTATCTATGCTAATAAATGTGCCCAACGCAAACCTGAGCCCAGCAATTACATTTTTCCTCCTCCTTTCTAATAAGGATGGTGAAAGATTTTCATAAGCTTAAAACTATTAGTTTATTAGGTCCTTGACTAGAAAGTGATTGAGGAAGCAAATCACTAAATTAGCAAAGGTTTCTTAGACAGGTAGCACAGGAACGGTTAGGGGACAGGGAAAATGGGTCTTTAATGTACGTACACAAAAGCCTCTGCCGCAACTGAGCTCAGAGAGCAGAAGACAGCAAGACTGAGGAAACAGGCTTCAGATCCTCCATCTGCCTGCATTAACCCACAGCCACTGAAAGCAGAAAGAGGGCTTGCTCGGCACTCTGAGCACAAACCAGACTTTTATTCCATCTGAGCTCACGCAGAGATAGTGACAGCTCTCTCAAAAGGGAACACAACTCGCCTTCTCAGCTCCTCAGTGTCGGTAACGAGCCGCTCTAATCGCTTTAGAGTGGCTCAAAATAACTGGGCCAAGGAAATACTGCTAAAAAACCTGCTGAAATAACCCCTGTTTTATGCCAAAACTATGCTGTTTTGTCGCCTTCTTTTCTGGGCTTTACAGGTGCAATTCTGCCACATTCCTGTGGCTAGACAGAGAATTCTGAAAGACCTGATAATTCTCTTAGGTTCTCAATACCCTGAGGGATCACTGGTCCCTATGGCTACAGAGCCCTCAAACCCCTGAATATTTAGTTCGTGTGCACTCTCAATACTGGGGATTTAGATAGCAGCTGATGCACCTTTCCATCTTCCCCATTACACCTTCTTCTCTCCCTCCCTCTACTGATCTTCTTTCTTTCCTGCCTTCTTTTCCTTATTTTTTTCAAGTATCCTCTGTCACTTTTGGTGGCCTTAACCTTCCTTTCAATGATGGAAGTTGCCAATAATGGCTTTAGTGGATTTGGGGGAGAACTCCATTGGGTTTCTTTGCTTTGTGGGAATATTTCCCTCTGGTTCTAAAGAAGTTGCAACCCAGTATCACAATGGCACTGTAAAGAGATTGTCAGGAGCCCACAGCAACTGTCCTGGAGAGGACTATAACACCTCTTTGTGGGTTATTTTGGCTCAAGAGAAATTAAATCACTTCTCCATATGAGAAGTGGTGCTTTCTGGTTTACTTTGAACATAAGGGTTGGTATGATTGGGAAGGCTGATACCTAAAACACTCCTCATCAACACCAATCCAACTGACAACGGTTTGCAGCTTACAAAGTAAGATGAGGAATATAAGGAATAAATTAAATGAATAAAATTAAAATGTCAGCAGAGAAAGTAACTAATCTCCATCAAGTCTCTCATGTAATCCAGACCCTTTTGCTGTGTTATTATTCAAAGCCCTTAGGGAATCAAGGATCTAGGTCATCTGCAGGATAAAGAGCATAGTATCCAGGAATCAATATTCACAGTAGTAAATTAAATTATAGTCCTCTCCATGTAAAGAATTTTATTATTACAAGGAGTGTTGACAATTTAAACTCAACAGGAGAAAATAAATCTAAGCTATTGGGTACCTTTTTCACTATGACACCTCCCTGTATACCACGCTGTTACTTAAACTATCAATAATTCTTTAACTTTCTGTGAAATAAGATACCACACTTTCCCAGGAAGCGTATGGCTACTATAATGATAGGCTTAGATAAGCCACTGCATCTATTGGAAGGACTACTTCAATTAATACTGACAGTTATACTGCTATTAACACTAAACACTAACATCAGCACCATCGGTGAGGCGTTTGAGAAAACCTACCACACACAGGTGCCATTTGCAATGGGATCTTTAACCACAGTGCTGTGACAACAGAATTTCTAATGCCTAAAATATGACAGAGAAGTTGATTTACAGGGATGCTGGTAAAACAGCCCAGCAGCTTTAAGCCTTGCCATCAGCTGCAATGGTTTGGTGCAGTCTCCTACTGTTTCTTCCACATGTTTCGGTGGTCAGATTGTATTCAGCTATGATCAACATCTCAGTTTAAGACACTGTCCAGATGCAAAAGTAAAATCCTGTGATAGTTTTCAAACTAATTGAAGTTGATAGCATATGATTGGGAACTGGAGGCAATTGTATAACATTTATCTAAGCAGTCACATTTCTGTTTTTAAACCTCCACAGAAAAGCTTCTCATTTCATGGTACATTATGAACCACATTCATTGCATTAACTGATGAGGAAGGCAGACCGGTTTGATTGATTGCTTAAACCGGCAGAGCTCAACTCATCTTAACTGCACACTCTAGGGCATTCATGTGCTGCTCTCTGCACTGCATCAGGTGCTGGAAGAATCCATGCAGCCTTTTTTGATCGAAAGCAAAGTGGCCCAAGAAGATACAGAGCTTCCACTTTCCAACTCTAACTACATGGTGATTCAGGTCTAGTACTAACCATGACTTTTCTGACTGAATTTCTCTTTATAATGTCATGAGAAAAAAGGAAACATGTAGATCAAGGAGAAATGTTGCTGAAGAAATACAACACTATTCATACAGAGAATCAGCTGATTCCTTTTCTCAGATCCTACACAAAAGATCTATAAAGCCACATAACAGTGCTACTTTGGGAAACTTCAGAAACACGAAATTCAGAAAACTCTACAAGTAAAGCCTTACAATCAGAATTAAGGAATGAGAGAAAGAATTGTTTCATTTTTAGCTCAACAGTCATGCAACACCAAAGTCACAGTTTGCTAGCTTATTACAGAACACTCGAGGCTCAGCTTGCACAGAAAATTAGGAAGGTTTTCCTTAATTGTTTCCCGAGTGTACAGATGACAACACATAACTACAATTAATGTATTCTTCTGCCTAACTTGGGAGGTGGAAGGCATTACTATGAACCAGTACTCCTCTTGCCAAATGAACCAGCAGATGTAGCAGGCCCAAGAGATGCTGAACCTTCTGATCCTAAAGACAGCCAAGTTGTCATAATGCTTCAGTAGCACCAGAGCTCTTCAAGGAACATGAAAGCATCAGGCATTGCCTACCAGCACATGCAATGGGTTTTCATGTGCCACTTTATTCAAAACAGTTTGGGGAAAAAACCATGCACCTGTCCTTCCAAGTGTGCATGACATCTAGGTGAGGGGGAACACCTCCTGAGAATATCATCTCGCACTTGTTTCTGCTCTTCTGCCATTCATGGCCAGAGGAGTACTGAAATCACAGGACCCACCATGGTTGTGAGAACAAAGAGCCTCTGTTAAGTGAATTGTAAGAGGAAAGTAGCTCTGCTGATCATAATTGAAGTGGCACAAATAAAAAA
The DNA here is from genome assembly GCA_013396675.1 of Eubucco bourcierii. Classification (NCBI taxonomy): domain Eukaryota; kingdom Metazoa; phylum Chordata; class Aves; order Piciformes; family Ramphastidae; genus Eubucco; species Eubucco bourcierii. The sequence continues at coordinate 155,373 of VWZE01005333.1, forward strand.
TATTTAGGAAAATGGGGAAATGAGGGAGCAGATGGATGGAAGTAGGAGCTGGTGGTTTACTGCTTCTCTTCAGCAGTCAGACTGCAGCAATAACAATGGGTTTTCTTTCCTGATTCCATCCTAGCCAGGTGATTAAATATCTCTTTTTTGTTACTGCAGTCTCATGGTGACTGAGATCTCTTCTGGTTATAGATGAACTCTTCCTTAATCATAGTGAAAAAAATCACTAAAGCTGTTGCATTTTGTAGCACTCCGCATTCATCTATTTGCTGAGAGCAATGAAAAAAAATGTAACAATAAAAAGCTATTTCATGTCAGCGACATGGACAGAGGAATGGAGTGCACCCTCAGAAAGTTTGCAGATGACACCAAGCTGTGTGGCACAGTCGACTTGCTAGAGGGCAGGGATGCCATCCAGAGGGACCTGGACAGGCTGGAGAGGTGGGCCCAGGCCAACCTGATGAAATTCAATAAGGCCAAGTGTAAGGTCCTGCACCTGGGTAGGCACAATCCCAAGCACAAATACAGGCTGGGTGGTGAATGGCTGGAGAGCAGCCCTGAGGAAAAGGACCTTGGAGTCTGGGTTGATGAAAAGCTCAACATGAGCCTGCAGTGTGCACATGCAGCCCAGACAGCCAACCGAGTCCTAGGCTGCATCAAGAGAAGCGTGGCCAGCAGGGCAAGGGAGGTGGTTCTGTCCCTTTACTTGGCACTGGTCAGGCCACACTTTGAGTACTATGTCCAGTTCTGGGCCCCTCAATTCAAGAGAGATGTCGAGGTACTGGAACGAGTCCAGAGAAGGGTGATGAAGCTGGTGAGGGGCCTGGATCACAGCACTGTGAGGAGAGGCTGAGGGAGCTGGGGTTTAGCCTGCAGAAGAGGAGGCTTAGGGGTGACCTCACTGCTGCAACTACCTGAAAGGAGGTTGTAGTCATGTGGGGGTCGGTCTCAACTCTCAGGCAACCAGTGACAGAACAAGGGGTCACAGCCTCAAGCTGTGCCAGGGATGGTATATGCTGGATATTAGGAGGAAGTTCTTCACAGAGAGAGTGATTTGCATTGGAATGGGCTGCCCAGGGAGGTGGTGGAGTCGCTGTCCCTGGAGGTGTTCAAGAAAAGACTGGATGAGGCACTTAGTGCCATGGTCTAGTTGATCTAGTTGATTGGATAGAGCTGGGTGATAGGTTGGACTGGATGATCTTGGAGGTCTCTTCCAATCTGGTTCATTCTATGATTCTTTACTCTGCTCTCATGAGACCCCACCTGGAGTATTGTGTGCAGTTCTGGAGCCCCCAGCATAGGAAGGACATGGAACTGTTGAAGTGAGTCCAGAGGAGGGTCACGAAGATGATCAGAGGGCTGGAGTAGCTCTCCTATGAGGAAAGGCTAGGAGAGTTGGGGCTTTTCAGACTGGAGAAGAGAAGGTTTTGAGGAGACCTGATAGTAGCCTTCCAGTATCTGAAGGAGGCCTGCAGGAAGGTTGGGGAGATACTAATTACATGGTGTTGTAATGACAGCACGAGGGGTAATGGGTTTAAACTGGCAGAGGGGAGATTTAGACTGTATTTTAGGGAGAAGTTCTTTACAGTGAGGATGGTGAGACACTAGTACAGGCTGTCCAGGGAGGTTGTGGCTGCTCCCTCCCTGGAGGTGTTCAAGACTAGGTTGGGTGAGGTCTCGAGTGGCCTGTACTAGTAGGAGGTGTCCCTGCCTATGGCAGGTGACTGAAACTAGATGATCTTTGAGGTCCCTTCCAACCTAAACCATTCTATGATTCTATGAACCCACCTGACACATGTTGAGAAGACCATTATAATAGACCGTTATTATGTTTGAGCATGCAGCACAATGTATCATCAGAAGACAACTGATGGACAAAGCTGAAGAGAAGACAGATCAGACCAGAAGCCAAATCCTACCCATTTTATCCTCTCTTTATCAAGCCCAAATCTCACTCCCTCCAGCTCCTTTCCCTCTCCGTCTCTACACAGAGTGAGTTAACAAAAAATTTCATGTAGTTGTTAATGAAAGCTTATAGTCTGCAATACATTGTTGAGCTGCCCTGATTCTATCTAATACACATTTTATTATTTCAGGATTAATAACAAGAACAACTGACAACACTACCAATATACTTACATAGCACCTTAATTTGAAGATTGCAAAGGATATTACAAAAGCCTGAACAAGTATTAATATGTCTTTGTCCCTGGCTAGCAGAAAACACTGATACACATACAAACAAAATTCATTTGGGGTCTGAACAGATTTCTGATCTCTGAGTAAGTCTACTTGCATGCATAACTTTAATTAGGTATTAAAATACACCGCTGCCCCATAATGGAGGTCATTATGCCGTGCAGAAGCTTAGAGCAAGCTTCAAGGCAGCCTCATTAGGCCATAGTGGATTGTGTTCCACAGCAGCTTACACAGTGCAATACTGCACTGTACAGTACTGTGAGCTACTGTCAGGGCCACCTTCACTGTGGTCACTCTGGCTTATGTATTATTTGTATACTTAATGGATTATGCATCTGAAACTAAGGCTATATTATGGTTTTACAGTTAAGAGTTAACTGCATGGCATTCATTTATTCTTCTGTGCTTCAGATTTTATCAGAAAGGTCTGATTACTTATCACTGCTGATGCCATATGAATTACATCAAGATGAAGAATTTACATGAAAATAAGCCATCAGCACTTCATGCTGAGTTCTATATGACTTCAGAGAAAATTATGATCTTTCTATATAGTTTAAAATTCCTCCTTAAAAAAAAAAAATCTCTTTAGAATATTCTTTAGGAAGGATGAAAACCTTCCCCCTTTATCCTCCCACTCCTCCACCACAGAAATCCAGAAAAGAATGCCATTATACATTAAACTAGGTATCCAAATTTAAAATAATTTCATAATTCTTATAATCCAATTGGACCACAAGAATTTATAATTATATATGCTTTATCTATATAATCTTATGCATAATTTTAAACACATAAGTAGGTGCCACCTAAAATGATAATTTTGAGTATATAAACTGCAGCATACTACTATATGCTTAGATCATAATATGGCTGAACTGCAGTGTTGTTCATTTTTACACTGTATTTCTTCAGCTCTAAAGCATCTCTACGAGGCTTAAACACAGGTAATTTCTGAACATTTGGAAGCAATTTCCCAGTATGATGAGACCTAAACATGTATTTAATTGTGTGCTTTCCAGCCCACTTTAAGTGAGCAGTTACAGTTATTGTTAATTGTGGCTACTCTTTGGTAAAGCTTCTCATCAGAAAATCTTTCTCCAGCTTCTGAAGGAAGGCAGTACCATAAAGCTCAGATTCCAGGCCTGTTGGCTGCTCTACAGGACACACTAAATGTGTGCATAAATCATTGCAGGATTAAAGTCCAAGTCAATTTGGAATTTCTAAATGAAAGCATTCCTTTCTGCAATAAACTAACAGTCATCTCACCAAAAATGAACCCCAAACCAGACAACCACATTTGGAAAAAAAAATCAGCTAGTGTAAAATGGTTGTACCACAGTATGATAACTCTAAAATGGCCATAGAGGACACGGTCAATTCTAAAATGCACTACCATAAAGAAAACAAGGACCCGTTCTTCCAGTCCAAAGCCCTGAAGGGATATGCTTTTTCCCTGAAACAATTATAAATAACTGAAAAAAACCCAAACAAACAAACAAAAAAGATTTGGTATGAAAATATCTCCCACACAGCTACCTTCACAGCACAGCTAATGCGCTGTTGTAATGGTGTCTGTGAGGGGTTATACATTCCAGCTTTCACATACCTGCTGAGTTCAGACATTTCCTTTGATTAATTTAAATGTACTTACAAATAAACATCTGAGAAATATAGGCAAAATATGATTTTATTTTATTTTTCACTTTTGAGCTTTAAGTTTGCCTTATTCATATCTTCCTGCACTTCCCCCAGAGAGACACATCTTCCTCTCCTCAATTTTCAAAGATGAGTCTTGTCACTCTATTACTCTTAGTCTGAACCTGAGAGATAATAGGGTAAATTTGACAAAACCTGCGCAGGAAATGAACACTCATTCATTTATTAGTGAGTCTCACTGGGCACTATTAAACTTGTAATAAAAAAGTTATTGAGAGGAAGAGAACAAACCTACCGAATTAGAAACCCGGACGCCGGTGATATCCAGCTTCTTCTCTAATTCCCAACAGGTTACTAATGGACAGCATTGCTCCCAGCTACAGGGAATTAAGGAGTTAACACTTAAGGCTGACAGGGAGAACAAATTATGATCCCACTGTACCTTACTTGCTCAGTATTGCTGCCATGGGGCAGCAAAGGCTGGGGACCAGTGCACTGATCTTGTTGCATTATTATAATATCACCTTTCAACCCATTTCTGTGAAATCCTGAAGCTCCACACAAAGTGTAGGTGAGTACAGCAGTACGGAGATAAGCAACACCGACTTTGGGAGTCTCATTTCCCTAGCCTAGAAGTGATTACACAGGGTAATTGGAGACGGTTAGTGGAAGTATATGAGTCTCTGGTAAATTCTCAGGATGATACTTTGTATCTTGCACTTTCTGTTTCTGGGATAAGTATGTGAAATACTGAAACTGGGTATCTTGGGAGATTAAAAAAAAATATATATAAAGAAAATATATGTTGGAAAGCAAGTTTGAGAATAGTTTTCATATTCCATAATAAATCTTTTTGCAGATGTTCCCGCATTTTATGATTAATGCTATTAGTTGTTAATTAGCTAAATAAATATGATTGACTGTGAATTTCTCAACCTTCCTATCTGTTGCGTTGATAAACAGTTACATAGTGAATGCTTTATTACATACATAAAAATGTCTCATGTTATAATTCATAAGTACATATTGATGTTATATTTCCTTGCTGTGATATACGCATTAAGTCCCAGGCCACTCTGGAAAGAAACTACAGATCTTAATAATTTATGTTTCAAGTTTTAGCCAGGATTATCAATGGTAGCTTTTGAACTTTTTCTTTTAGTAACATAATATATCATAGTAAAAATGCACAGACAAGCGATGTGTCAGTTTGATTTTTTCCACCTGATTCAGCAACCCAAAATTCAGACACAGCAATTTAAGCAGAGTTGCACACTGAAGAATTTAAGTCTAAGCATTTAATCTGTTCTTTCCATAAATTTCTGCTGCTTGTGCTGTTATAATGATGTTAGCAGAGGAAGTTTATTTATATCGCACACTTTCAGCATCAGCACATTCAGAATACAACAGCAATCATTCATTCAATAGCTAACAGCAATGTAATAATATCATCACTAACACTCTAAATATCAAAAGAACATTTAGAGAAAAGACAACAGAAAATAAAGTCACTTTGAAGAATCAGTAACACAGAATTCGCTAAACACAAAACGTATCTTTTAAATACACATACACAGAAGCCACCACAGACATAAGCAGCAATTATGCGCAGCTCTTTTGCAACAACAGGTTGCATATAATTACACAATAATAAATAAGGGGATCTTTATGGGCCCATTAATAGGGACATACACTCTAGAGAGCAGCATTTTAAGATCTTAAGCCTTGTGCATCCCAAAACACCTAAAGAGATTTTGTTCGTGAGCTAACTATAGGCAGCATGACTGTAAAGCAGCAGGGGTAAACCCGACACTGCTCTGTCTAGACTATGCACCACAGGATTGTTGTATGCAAACACAAAATGCCAAGATCGATGGTGACAGATATGAACCAGCGCCCCCCCCCCTTTTTTTTTCAGACTATGCACTATAACTTCTTTTTTTAACAGTCTCACATCTACTGCAAAAGCTGTTGTCCCTGCTGTTCCTAATGTATATTGTAAAGAGCTATGGAGAACAGCACTTTAAGGGGTCACTCGTCACTCTCTTTCCTCCTCTGCCTGCTTCCCCAGTATTTAGATAATAACGGATCTGGTTAAAATCACAACGTCTAAGAACATACTGCAGAAAGTTAAAATAGCTTGACTTGTAAAAGCACAGATAAAGACTTCTATTGAAAATGATGTTAACAAAGCGATACTCTCAAAAGGTGAAGAAGTGGTCAATCCTGCGCGTACCCATATTCTGAAAGAAAAAGTATATGATTTCTCCTTATTTTTGCAGTGTGTGAGTGTGTGGTACTGGTGGGAGAAGTGCCACTTCAGAAAATGAACGGGTGAGCACGGAAAAGGCAATGCAAGTCACAGGAACACAGAATCACAGAAAACGCGTGCTTGCAAGAGACCTTAAAGATCATTCAGTCCAACCTTCAACCCAGCACTGAAGGGTCAACACTAAAACATGTCCCTAAGCGCCAGATCCACATGCTGCTTAAACAGCTCCAAATGACTCCACCACTGCCCTAGGCAGACCATTCCAATGTTTGATAACCCTCTCTGTGAAGAAATATTTCCTAATATTCAACCTGAACCTCACCTGGTGCAACTCGAAACCATTTTTGTTTAAGCAACAGGAAATGTGAACACTGAGGATGAGGACCACTTCATATAGCCAAAATGCCGCCTGGTTCAAGGGGAGAAGAAATCTCCATGACATTACTCTTCCAGCTCAAAGGCACCAATGTGTGTTTTAGCCATAGACATGGAGGTGACTCAGTAGTGATGCAGTTTGCATTTAAGCACAGATCTCCTAGATCTACCTATAAGCTAAACACGAAGGAGGAGAGTTTTCAAGACAGACTGGAAGGAGTACTACGTGGTGCACTTAGAGATGCTTACAGTGTGATGAACAGCATAGGAAATGAAAGTGTTGGGTTGAAAACGAAAGAGGTAGCCTCCTAATCATATAGGATATCTCAGGTACAGTGCCTGAGCACAGCAGACTCTCCAGTAGTTAATAGTACTAACTAAAAATCGGTGGAGAGGAAATGTGTAGGTTTTTAAACACCTTTAGTGTGAATGCAGGTAGCATAACTGATGAAGCAAAATGAATGAAGACAGTAGAGAGATGCATAAAATTGAGCAACCTGAAGACAATCTTTCCAGTAGCGTCCTCAAGCTGTCTAAAAGAATAGGACTTGTCATGTCAATGCCAAGGCAAGTGGAGCTCTGGTGGTTGAGAGGTGAGATGAAGAGAGATGGGAAAAGAGTTTTGGCTACAAGAATGACCTGGAAAGCCTGTATTATGGAAAGGCAGATGAAGAGGCAAGACTTGTGTATTCAACCTGGCTGTGCAGAAGTACATGTACAGAAAAGCTGCAGAGGCCAGGTAAGTGACAGTGTTGCCCACAATAGCTGAGTAGAGGATGTAGTGAATCACTGTGTTTGAATAAAAGGATTTTGAGCTGGTGGAAAGACATCTGCAAAGTGATGAGCTGAGATTGTGATAAGATATAAGGACTGGAACCCATCTGACTTGGTGTAGATGTCTACAACTGGGCCAGCTGGTCAGAGTTTTCTCATTAGACAGTAGAGATAATAGTCAACAGAGCCAATGGAGTCACAAGCACAATTCACATTTTGAGCATCAGATGAATTGCCCCAGGCACCCCTGATGCTCTTTTCTAGATCTCTACTGGCTGGAAAAAGAGCCCATGATAATTATCTCAAACATCAACATCTACCCTGTAGACTGTCTGAAGTAACAGCAGATGAATCTTACCAAAGGAAACTGGTCTGGGGTGATCCACGATTTATTAGACTAGATACATCTCTCTACAAAGATTTTTAGTCTTGCTGCAAAGTATAACTCTCTTCTTGGCAATCTGGGGAGCAAGTGGGTAGTTACAGGTTCATTATTGTAGAGGGTAAAGATAACAATACATAATGTTAGAACATGTTGTTCAATACATTACATGTTGGATCTACTTAAATAATATGAATAAATCAGCCTGGACTAGGCCAGATATTTAAAACTCTAGAACAAAATAAATAAATACAATTGTGGAGAGAGAAAGTAAACTGCCTGGAAGGTACAGGCACAGTCACATTGAAAAATGCCACCTCATAAAGGCAGTAATCTCTCTCAGACAGATCTTCATTATGGCTAATCACTATTTTGCCAAAGGCACTTAATGGCAACATATTTCTAGGGGAAGGAAAGGCAGGCAGTAGGGAAAAGGAAAAAAATTCCTCAAGCTCCTGCCCTATCACCCCAAAATTGCAGCCCAATGCGTAAGTCAAATATTTCACTTCAGCTGGAAAATTCTAAGAAAGAGTTCAAATGGAATATTGTAGCAGGTGAAATTGAAAACGGGGCAGATAAATGGTTGCAAGGCATATACTCCCCTCTGGCACTTTTTAATCAGGAATACAGGACTCTTAGGTGGAGGCAATATCACATACTTACACTGGATTATATGGTCCAAGTAATAACCTTGCATTGGTAATAAATTAATTTTTTTCCTATAAAAGTTGGTTTCATTTTAACACAGATATCTCTTCTGAGGGGTACGGTTGGGTATTTCCACATCAGCACACACGCTTAATGCAAAATGAACAACTATGCTCTCCCCCTCCCTCCTGATAAAGCAAAGATAGTCCAAAACAAAGCCTAGTTAATAAACCAGTTGTAAACAATCAGAGAAGGCAGGCAATGCACTGAGCTGTGAATTGCCTTCATACAATCCAGGGGATTGCAAGGTAGATACGGTGTGAAAAGCCATCTTAGAACCAAGATAAAAGAGACAATAAAAAGATAGAGGACAGCAGACAGATAGAAAGCAGAAAGAATATAATTTCCTTTGAAAATAACTGTATTCAGTTTATGCTCTTACTTTACACTCGTGGTACTAAGTAATCTAATCAGATGCATACAGTTTTACTCTCCAAGGTACACATGAAACATGCAATAACCCCCCCATAAAACATGACCTGTGGTGACTCACTGCAGATTTAAGAGGATATAGCTTTTTTTTTTTTTTCTCCTCTAGCTACAGTTAGTAAAGGTCTTTTTCAACCTGTAGTCTCTTTCCATATTTCATCTCCCATGCAAATCTCTCCCTTTGGTTTTAAATGCATTTTTGCTTACTTGCTCCTGTCATCTTTTTGGTTTAGGGGCATTGAAGGTGAATATTTCTCTTTTCTTTAGGCAAGAAGGTTTATCTAGAGGATTTCTGCTCACTGCTGTGAAGTAGTCATCCTTTATGAATCTTAATTTTGCAGTTTCCTGTGACCAGCTATTTATGACACTGATAATTCCCTTTGATTCTCCCCTGATTCATTTATAGGGGCCTAGTAGCAGCTGTAAAACTTTTTCCTCTTTGTCAGTGTGAGTGAGCCAGCTTCTGCAACTGTCAAAATAACATCTCAAGTTAAACGTTTTCTAACGAGAAAGTTGGACACATATTTCACCATTTGATTTAGAAACACAGCTTGAAGGTAGCCAGGGCAAGACTGATAGTTTGCAGAATAAAGGCAACAATACTGTTACTTACTCACGTGTGTATCTGTGTATTATTAATAGATTTTGAGACACAAAAAAATTATAAACTACAGAAGACTATTTAGCAGAAACTACGCAGATCAAGCTGTATTTTGTAAATTGATTTGTAGTTGTTCTGTGATTGCCATGCTGTTGTTCAACAAGCTTTTTACTAACCAGACCCATTTTACCAGCTAGGACCTGAAATCAGCCCAAGTACAATCCCATCACACTGAGATGTGACATTTTGATCTCATTTCCAGCTGATTTGTTCCAGAAGGGAATGGGTAAGGCAAACTTAAGTATGCCAGTTTTCTACCTCTGAAATCTTTACCAGAGATGTTTCCCCTATTTTCATCTGTTATGCCCAGACATAAATGTCTTCTTTAGACCCGCAGAAGACAAACCACATAGGGCACTGCAGATCACTATGAATGTGATAACTAATCACAGAATCACGGAATTAATGAGGTTGGAAAAGGATCATCGAGTCCAACCTATCACCTAACCCTTCTAATTAACTAAACCATGGCACTAAGTGCCTCATTCAGCCTCCTTATAAACACCTCCAGGGATGGTGACTCCACCACCTCCCAGGGCAGCCCATTCCAATGGGCAATCACTCTTTCAGTAAATAATTTCTTCCTAATGTCCAGCACAAACCTGCCCTGGCACAGTTTGAGACTGTGTCCTCTCGTACTGCCACTGGGTGCCTTGGAGGAGAGACCAATCCCTGTCTGGCTACAAGCTCCTTTCAGGTAGTTGCAGACAGCAATGAGGTCTCCCCTGAGCCTCCTCTTCTCCAGGCTGAACAACCCCAGTTCCCTCAGCTGCTCCTCACAGAGCGGTGCTCCAGCCTCCTCACCAGGCTTGTTGCACTTCTCTGGATATGTTCAAGCACCTCAACATTTCTTAAACTGAGGGGCCCAGAACCGGACACAGTAATCAAGGTGTGGCCTAACCAGTACTGAGTACAGGGGCAGAATGACTTCACTGGTCCTGCTGGTCACACTATTCCTGACACAGGCCAGGATGCCACTGGCTTTCTTGGTCACTTGGACACACAATCCCTACAATGAAAGGGAAAGCCAGGACATTTTTCAGGGAAATCCTAAAATACGATTCTTCCAACTGCACATGCAGAAAGTTGCAGCCTCCCATCGTGTTGCTTTGCAGTTCTCTTTATGAGCAGCCTCACGTGTTTGCTTTATTTATTAATTTGTGCTATTTATTAACTTATACAAGACTCCAGACACCTTAATATTATTAGTTATATATGCATATCTCAAGTTACATTAATTCTACAATATATATAATTAAAGTAAATCTTGGCGGTCTCAAAATTGTCAGTCCTACAGGACCTCAGCCAGTCACTGAGAAGCATATTTAATCTTCAAGGAATGATTGACTCAGCCTTACCTTCAAATCCTTCTTGAACACATACCGAGAATATCACCAAGAATTTCAGATAAAAGAGCAGGACTGTGATTCCCAGACTCATCATAGACTCTCCTACCAGGTTGATTTGTAATAAAGAACCTTAATTACATGCACATCCAGCACACAGTATGGTACGTGCTGGAAAGTCAGATCATTAGTGAGGTTAAAAAGTGAAATGCCATCATAGTCACAACCATTAATGGCAGGCAGCAGAATCAGGATGTCTATTTGTACATCCAAGCACTGTTAGGTCCTTGAATGGTCAGTGGAAAGGCTTACTGGCTGCAGTAACTGCTGCTTCCCCACAATGATACACTGTTCCGTATCTCTGAATTCCCTACCTACTGTCTCACTGCTCCAGAAGACACATTGGGATCTGCAGTTAAACAAAGCTCTGTGCTTCTCTCCTTTGCTGTACAACTTTCTCATTTGCTTCTCCTGTGTGCTGCAGTACTGAGGTTACAGCTCCCTTACAACATCTGTTTTCTCCAAAACAGGTGTTTAGTATCCAACTGCTCCAAAGACAGAATTGAAATACAGGCCCTCTCCCACCCTCACAGAAGATTTAGCAGGCTGTAATGGATGTGCTTTCTTGATCTTTGAGCTCCAAGACTGCCCTGCAGAACAGTCTGATCTTAACAGAGTGCCCACACTAAAGCTGTTGAGGGCTCACTACTCCCCACAGGTGGGACATGTGAGTTAGAGTTCCTAATAGAGAAAAGGGAACTGAGTCTGGGTTTCCTATTTGTAAGACTAGATCTCTACCCAACAGACCGTTCTTGTTGTCTCCTCTCTGTTTGGTCACACATGAATTAAAGGCCTGAATGATGGACTCTAAGGGTATGAATCCAAGTTTCAAAACAGGAACCCAGGTGAGGTGAGATTTCAGATGCATCATTGTTTTTGTTCTTTTATATGACCTTTCCTATGTGAGATGCCCTGCTGTGTCAGCTGCCCCTCGGAATCTCTGTTCTTGAAGCCCAGATCAGAATTGCTAACTCCAGCCTGGACCCCAGAGTCTGACTCTTGTGCATTGGCATGTTAATGCCTAAGCCCCTCTGGAGACATGCAGTGGCTGGAGTAAAGGAAAATAAAAATAAGTAGGATGGATTGCTGAGCCAAGGTTGGAGGACAGCAGTGAGACAGACTGAGGCTGGTAGGCAGCCACAACAGTTCAAAGAGATCATAGAAGTGTCATGGTGAAAGGTGATGGGAAGGATCTAGGATTAAGGGAACAAAGGAATGGGTCTGCTTCAATAACCAGACCATGTAGAGGTACTAAAATCTCTTTTGTTTTGTAGTTGCTGTATACTCAGTGGATTTATCAATTTGGATATTTTCGTTCCAGGATGCCTGATGAAGACCATTTCAGAGGTGAAGATTTTTTTTTTTTTTTCCTTCGAGTAAAAATGCTCTGATTCACATGCTCTTGTAAGGATTTAATTCATTTTCTATAATGATAAATGTGGGTGAAATACAGTGCAATACTACTCTTTTTTAAAATTTAATGAGTGAAGATTTTTCTTTGACCATCTTTTATCCATATACATGATTAAAACCACAGCAATCTCAACAACAGCAACAGCAGAAAGTCAAAGGAACCAGAGAAAAGCGTTTGCATAATGTAAGCATGGACATAACTGTAGATTTGTGAGTGTGACTATCACAACACTCAACTACTGGAAAATGCAGAATGGAAAATGTCTCATTTCTAGCTTGTTCTGGGAGTAAGGCAAAGGTGATCACTGAATGCCTAAAAGAGAGCTTTCTGCAAAGCAGACTGTGGTAATAGGTCTGGAATTCCTGAGCAGTTCATAATTCAGGTTTTACACTGAACAAAAGGAAACAGCCAGGAGGATAAATGAAAGGGAAACGCCATGGGGAGAGCAGACATGCTGTGGACATGACTGACCACTTTGTACTACTGCTGCCCTTCAGTAAGAGTTTTGCATTGTTTTGAATTTCTGAGTAAATATTGATACTTCCAGAGGTTAAACAAGATGCTGTACTAGAACCTGTCAAGCCTTTATTTATACCTAGCCAGGGGACAGGGTAGGCAGTTATAAGATGAGCATATACTGACAACCTCATTTAATCCAAACACAGAGAAACTACCATAGGAATGGGAAGTATTTCAGCAGGCAGGCATGTCCAACTTGTACTCATTTTCTACACTGAAAATTTTTCATTGTGGTTTTAGGACAAGAATATAAGCACAAGATAACAACATAATACACTAGCATCACGGACCAGTAGGACGTCAGAGAAAACAATTTCTGAGGGAGGATAACATGAACTTATTCCACATTCAAGACCACTCTATTGCAACCTGGACAGGTAGTATGGTCACAAAGGGTAATTTGCTAAGGCAGTTTGAACCAGTCAGTCAGTAAAATCATGAAGTGTCACCTACTTCACGTCCCTAATTCTCCATAAACATACTCTCTGCAGAATTCCCACACATCAAGCTGGACACCTGCAGAGCTATTCAGGGTTTAATGCAGGACTGCACTGGTGCATGACTCTGTCCTGTGTGAGGCAAAAAAGGAGCATGTATGATGACAATGTGCAGGAGAAACTGAAACTCTTGGCAATTCTACATTAGGGACAGAGATCTAAACGAGTATGTGTGCTAACATGTGTTACTTTCTTTGCAAAGGAGAGGAGCAGATTGTTGAGACCAAATGCTGTGATTCCAAGCTGTGTGACAGATATGTTCTGTGAACCATAGCAAGTCACTGCAACTTTGTGTCTTGGCCTCCTTGTCTAAAGGTTGTCATTTGAGTGGGAAGAGACCTGCTCCAGCCAGCAAGTGTGTTGAGGCCATGTACAGTGCCAGTCATTTCAAATAATTTTCCACCTAAGAATCTGAAGGCCTATAAATCAGTAAAATTCTGCTGCAGATGCTTAACTTTAAGCAGCTGTACCACTCTAAGAAGCTTCCTTAGCTGAGACTTCTCTGCATCTTTGCAATTAATTGTATTTTATGCTTATTTGTCAACAAGCCAAAGGCCTCACTCAATTATGTCACCATAACATACAGGGAGCAACATTTGGCCACTAGACATTCATTCAAGAGAAACAAGCAAGCCTGTGAGCACGCCGACTGTAGAGGATGGTTACCTAGGGAGGGAGTCTCATAGCTGCTGCTTCTGGTTTTTGGGAAGACTGAGCTCTGATAGAAAAAGCGAGGTCTTTTTAATGCTTCTGAGATGGTCCACATTTCTTCAGTGGAGGCAATGTAGAAGCCTCTCTCATTAGGTATTCAAAGAAATTAGGAGAAAACAGTCTTTGAGAACAGGGACCCTTTGTGAAATTTGGCTTATATTGGCTAATCAAATCTAAAACCAGTGGAACAATGGTGAGATCCATTGCTATCAAAATACTGCGATCCTACACACTTCAGAATCTTACAGAAGTCTTGGGAAGCTCTTTCAGCTCTCAGCACAAACTGAATTGATTTTGGATGAAAGTGAACATGCTGAAATGACTACAACACAATCTATAAGAAATCAACCAAATCCTCTTTACTCTCACGGAAACATTACTTACCTTTACAGCTAGCTTGCATAAGAGGAAAACAAAGAAAACCCAGTTATTGCCATCCTGCCATATGAGTTTCTTTCTAATTTGAAATAATGAAATTTTAATAGAAGGAGGTTTCAAATTTAAAAAAATGTGCTATATAAGCTTAGGTCCTACAAGTATCTCCTGCAGAGTTTCTTCTACCTTTCTCTAAAAACCAACTCCTGTACAAGACAAGATGGCAAAGCAGCAAGCTCATAGCACTATTTCAATTTTTTTTATTCTCCTTTACATTTTTATGCAACAGAGGTTGTTGAAAAAAGAATGCTTAAAGAGATTGGAAAAAATACCCTTACAGTATCCTCTAAGGATCTCAGATCCACAAGAGTAAGTGTTAATTTAGTCACGTCATAATGCGAGAACTGGGTCCAAAGAATCAGTGGATGATTTTGCCTACATAAGTGACCTCTAAGGTCCTTTAGTCACGTCAAAGTTTACATATATAATTGCTCTCAATCATGGATACATTTTTGTGTATGTCTCTGAGTCCTTATACACCTTGCTTCCTCCAGCTGAACATAAATATTTGTGTCTTTAGTTTTTCTTTCCACCTCTCATAGTTGTAGATTATATTAAATGCACAATTAGGTCGGACTTTCTGACAGACTGGAGCTCTCCAGAAATGTCCCTCCATTAGTCTGTTTCTGGTGACTTTTATTGCAGTGTTTGATGGACAACTGCATAGAAACTGTAACTAGAGAGTGATATGTTCCAAATCTCTTTGTAGGAGGTGGAATCATAGGTTCTATCAAAGAAAGAATGGTTGTATGCAAAGAGAAGGAGAAGAAAAAGGAGAAGGAGAAGGAGAAGGAGAAGAAGGAGAAGGATGAAAAGGAGAAGGACGAAAAGGAGAAGGAGAAGAAGGAATTAACTGTCAGAACCTTCCACACTGATTCAGGATGTACCCTGATATTCCTATGCTGTTCTGCTTCAGGAACGTTCTTCAGGTAGGGGGAATCTTCTTATCCCAGACGCCACACACAGGCATGTAGGATCGGTAACATTTAAGAAATTTGCCTATAAAATCTTCTAATCCACAATAATGGGGCAAGTTAGGGCAGCCACAGGACTGTCTTTACATGAGAGCATACGTGAATTTCTAAGAATCTAATGGGTTAAATGGATGGTAGATGTTCTCCATTTCACCATTTATCCACACTTTATTTATCCAGTCATTGCACTACTACAACACTAGTATCACTGCTGATACACATAAATTTTGTATTAAGTCCTTAGTACGCTGGCCCCTAGGAGCAAACCCCTCTGTGTTGTAAATGCTTTTAGGTAGGTTTGCCTTATTGTACCAGAGCATCCTCAGATGGTCCAGCCTTCTCAAAAATTCCCTGCAATTTTCCCAGTTGGCAGTGGCTGTTTATTTTGGACTAATGACTCCCTTGAAAGCTTAGTGGATAGAGAAAGAAAGCTGTCTGGGCACACATACTGATTGCAATCAGTAATTCAGAGAGTATATTTTGATTGTAGAACATTTTATACTTTATGTTCATTAAAGAAGATTTGCTTATCTTTCCCCCATATTCCCATAGAGAAATCTGTAAAAAATAAAGTTATTTTCTAATAATATCTAATGGTTACAGAAGTACCAATGTATTTGCTTCCAAAAGAGCAGTCTTGATTCTTAACCACAGAATGTTCTCAATGTTAACAAGGAAAAATAAATGCTTTCATGGAAGTCTTCATTTGTGATATTAGGTGGAAGATTATCAAACTGACATTACAGAAAACTGAAGATGTTCTTCAGGGAAATTTTTAGAATTAAGATAAAGCAATGCTAAGAAGCATTTTTTGGTTCAAGTGAAAAGTCAAGTTAACCATAGGAAGGGAAATAGCAGGAGCTGTCAGAAACTGCTAATATTCTGAAGTTTAGGGATAATCCTCTAATGACCCTTGCAAGTATAAAGGTATTTTAAAAAAAAAGAAACTTTAATACAAAACAAAAATGAGAGTTAACCCAGAGATTCAAAGGAATAGTCACTAAAGGGGTTCTGAATCTATACTGAGAAATTCCAAGAGATGCTGGATCTTCCTCTCAGATGTAGAAAGATCTAAAGGTCTTTAAGGCTGTATGATAAAACCTCTTTGTGAAGATGAAAGTAGTGTATTTTATATTACATTTTGGTTTGTACATGCATCATCATGGGCCATGCTGTGAAGCTGAGAGCCCTCTGAAACTCCGCCACACTTTCAAATGAGTGCTTCAACTTTTAATGAACTGGGTGGACTTAAAAAATTTGTTTATTATCCATTTGTCTCAAATAACTTGGGACTAACAAATCACAACCCAAGCCTGCAGACTTTTTATCTATCACCAGCACTAGCCCAGGGGAAGCAAGGGAATGTCTTTGAACAAGGATTGATAAGATGTCTATTGACTGAGGATAAAGCTGAGCCATACCGAGAAAGCAAAGCAGTTCGTGGTGATTTTGTACAGCTAATGTCTGATTGGCAAAAAGGCATTTCTGAAACATTCTAAAATTAAATCTGCCTCAGTGGCACAGGTGGACACAAAGTACCATTACCCACATGATCCAGGAAAAGCAATGTACTCCCATAATGGTTTCTACAAAAGAAAGCACAGAGTAAATACATGAATACTTCATCTTAGGTAAAAAATATTCTGCCTCCAAGCCCCAGATTTTGATAAGTAATGTAATAAGATTGAATTGGGATTACCAACTTATTTTCATTCAACATGTTTGCCCTTGAGTACTCATCAACTCTACTGCTACAAAGCTCTGGCAACTTGAGTATTTGCTTTACTGAATATACAAGTTTCCAGATACACAGTGTTGTCATCTATATCCTTTTTTTTTTTTTTTTCCACTGGTGCTGGCAAACAGAAAGAGGTCAAGTGTTATTTTTGCTTTTAGCATATGCTAGGATGTGGGAGACAAAATACGAATTGAAAAAACATGGCATTTGTTACATGCTCTGTAGCTAGAAAACATATGACTTCCTGACTTCGGGCTCTCAGTTATCTGTTAACTAAGAGAAAACTGAGTCTGACACAGACATCAGACAGACAACTTTAGGACTGTCACTTTTGAAATTTTAAGTTATTTAATTTCTGTGAGCAAAGAAAGCCCAAAGGAACAAAGCTCTGACAGCGGTCAGCAACATACTCATGCTGAAAACAGGTGTTGAGGACTGAAAGAAGCAATTTAACATCTTTTCAAAGATAAAATACTGCATTAAAGGCTTTTAAAAAGTCAAATACAGTATGTTGGAAAATTCAGATGAAATGTTAAGACATAGGCATGCCTTCTTGTACAAAAATCCCCCAAATCCATTCTAATGACTTTGTTCCACTTCCTTAGCATTGGTGCCACAGTACTGTCAGGGATCCCAATGCCAGGGAAGGGGTGGGAGACTAAACACAGTCTGTCTGCTTTTTCCTGACATGGGCCTTGCAGAATATGCTGTGCTAGACGAGGCTACCTGAAACTCTGTTCTCCTCAAGGATGGGGAAAAATCTTGCTGCGTATTTAACACCAATTCTCAAGCCCAGCTTTGGTTTCACTAAAAGGATGGTGAGGTGCATGAAAAACAGCTTCAGCCATTTGCCAGTCTTAAAAATAAAAACAAACAAACAAACAAACAAACAAAAAATCCCAGTGAGACAGGTAGGAGTTAGCAAGCCAAGTCAGTCACCACTCTGGCCTGTTATTGATGGGTTTATTGCTTTGGTATTTCATGAAATGCTTTTGAAAGTAGCATACTTTAAAGTATAGCAAAATAAAAATGCTAATCAATAGATTCTCTATAGGAGCAACTATCTTATGCCAATTAAAGTGCCTTAGAGAAAAAGAGACCTCTGAAAAACAATTTTATATCTTACAGTGGGTTTTGAGATGGGAGAGGGGCTGAAATCCAATTTCCCCTAAGGGAAGATTAGTCAAAAACGATTTAACAGCAATGTCTGCATGTAAAAGGATGCAGCTAATATGCCTGTCTAGCTGCCATGTTGTAAGGCAAGCTAACAGCATTATAGAATCTATTAGAGTGTCACACACAGATGTTATGGTTTGATCAATTCCCTCTGCTGCCAGTGGCTTTTTAGTTTGGAAAGCAGAAAAAAACCACCCCAAACCTTACATGAAATAACATGCCATTCCAATGTTTGACTGCCTACTTCTGCTGCACTTAAAACCACTGAGAAGGAATGTTTGGAGAATTCTGGCTACTAAAATGAACTATAAAATCCACTGTGTCATACTATGTGAAAACAAAGTATGTTTTGCAAGCACAGTGGCAGTTTACTAGATGCCTCATAAAAACAAAGTCACGAGACAGTCCCTGTGATGTACAGCCCATAACCAATATTCTGGTAAGGATGCAACAAGTGAGGCTTGTACAGAAACCAGTTTTAGCTTATGGAAAAGAGAAGGACTAGAAAATCTGGATGTGCAAAGTATATGAAATCATGTACAGTATGAAGTCTGTGAAAATAAAGTAAGTCTGTTACATGTGCCTCTAGCAGTTAATTCACAGGAACGATAGTGGACAGTTTAAAACAATTTATTTAGTTTGGGCAAAGAGCCAGAATTTGATGCTAAAGGTTTTTCTCTACTAGCAGATGATATTACAAAGGATGTTGTCCATCTGATGCTGTCTTTATGTGGGCTGAAGGAACAGCATGCTGTCATGTCTAGTCCTAATGAATCAGGAAGATTTTATGGGAAGTATCAGAGAGAGCCTATGAAGTCAGGGGTAATAAGCAGAATTTGTAATAGAATAAAAAATAAAGCATTTTAAGAGTGAGTATTCGAGAAAGAAAAGAAAAACCAACTATGAAGCAATCCACAGAAGCATTCATTGAGAAAGAAGACTGTGCATTTCCTTGGAGCTCATGAATAGGAGTTTGTAAGCACAGGTTCCCTAAGGACACATCTGTGCTAGTAATGTCACCATTGCCGGGGAATAGTCTTCTGCACTAGAACTCAGTTCTCTTTGCTATTCATGTAGTTTTGATCCGGGCCAAATAAAATTCTCTTAACAGGACAGAGAGCATTTCCAACAGACTATTTACACATAGGCACCCTCTCTTGATAAGTAGGTTAGTTTAATGTAAAGGGCACAGGGTGTTCTGTGCCAGCTGGATCTCTGTACCAGGTATGCACCTCACATCTACTGATTTAGCAGTGTAGCTGTGGCGCAAGGGGTTTAATTCACCCAACATACCCACACAGTACTGACTTTAGCATCAGACATATCAGCTTCTAATATGGGAACGTGTAGGATGTCTAATGGGCTTGCACACAAGAAGAGAGTGTCTTATTAGATCTGTGTTCTGGACAGAAAACTCAAGAAAAAAAACTCCCAGTATTTTTTTAATCTCTCTAAGAATTGATTTGCCAACAGAGATTAAATGGGTCCTAGAGGGAAAACTGTGCACAATTCAGACAGTAGGCTAAAGGGTAAGTTTAAAAGAAGAGATTTAAAGTAGCTCTGTGACTAGTTGAAAGTTATGCTTTTCCCCATCTAGCTTTAATTTTAAGGAACTGTTCAAAAATTTAGACTCGCAGAAGCACAGAATAATTTAGGTTGGAAGGGACCTCTGAACTGTTCAAATAACTTCTAATAGAAATACAGAAGCCCAGGCCTTGCATTTTGGAAGAACCTGAAATGTGAAATAACTTAACTATGCATAGTGCGAATAAAGAAATGGAGACCTGCAAGGTAGTCTCCAAGAACTACCAGGCTTATAACTCACCATCCAAGTGCCACACCCCTATTCCAAGCTGGTTGCTAAAGCTAGCTCTACAATCAACAGAAAAGATGGCCAGCCCTCTAGCAATGCCTCTTTCTACACTGATGAGAGTTGAAGACTGGCTGGTGGGCTACTCAAGGGATACATATGGACATATGGTACATATGGAAAAGCTAGGGTAAGCACTTAGAAACAGATTCAAGACCGTAATCGTAATTTTCCCTGTTGTAGTTGAAGTCTCATGTAACAGTGTGGGGCCTGGCTCTGCAACACTTTTGACCAAGTATGGCAATTTAGGAAGGATATATTCCCACAGTTCACATGAAAAGCACTAATCCTGGCTGCAAGACCAGGGAGGCACTCACGATTCATTGACTGCTTGGGTGCAGAGACCTTCTGTTTTTAATTTTCTTGTTCTAAATGTTACCTGCAAAGTACATGCATGTAAATAAAAATAATGTAACAACAGTACAATGAATGAAGCAGCTCTGTAAAATAAACCAAGCTAATTTGCTGGCAAGGTGTAAAAGGAGGAGGTTTAAATTCTGATCACCCTTTTAGGGGTCATCATACTGAAGTTTGAGTGGCTTCATAAAGGAGCTGCTAAAACACTCTGGTTTACTAAAGTCCTTGTTCCTTCTATTACACCTGAAAGCTGTACACCATTACACATAGAAAGCTGTAATTTAACTTTTTCTGATGTCAATAAGATCTCTGAATGATTATGCTGGATAAAATGGAAAATGTTACAAATATCAGAGTCAGAAGTCAAATGATTTACAATTACACAGGTCAGTGGCCAACACCAAAAAAGTCTTCTCTAAAGCAAGCTTGGAGGAAAGATAGCAAAAATCCATTCTGACCAACTGTGAAGTATTGTACACATTCTGGAAATCAAGCTAATGAATCAAGCTTGCAAAATACACAAACCTCAACTGGGTTTATTTAAGCTTCCTAACAGACAAGACACATGCAGGAGAATCCGACTTTGGAGGAACAACAAACCAGAGATTACCACTATTTGCATATGGCAGTGCCTCAAGGGTCAGTCAAGGATCAGACACCCACTGTGGGAACTGCTGTCAGGACACGTGGTAAGAAGATGGTTCTTTTCTCCAAATACTTGTGATTTATTTGCCCAAATTTGCAGCAGATGCTGAGGTTGTGAACAGAGAGCACAATGCTGGCTCAGCGCTGCCTGTTCCTGGACCTGGGTTATAGTCCACAGCAAGGTCAAGACAAAAGAAATGAGGTAAACGTAAAGTGAAATGGTTGCTTTGCATTAGGCTGAGGAACTTTTATGTCCATCTATGTGTTGCCCTTGATGTGGAAAGGAACACCATCCACTTGAGCTCTGGATGCTAGCTCAATTGTATGGCCAAAGGCAGTCAGTCAAACTCCGTATAGAGAGTGCAAAACAGAAGAGATTTGTGCAGTGTTGTGATACTCCTGCCACCTGCAGATCCTCTGTATTACACTGAACTCTAGGATACCTTTAGGACCATGCCCACTTTTCTCTCTCCTTGTATGCTGCTTCACACCTGCTTGGTTTTTCTCTCTTTCACAGTTTCCTTTTTTGTCTCCTGTCTAATTGATTCCAAGCTCGACCAGCTTTGGAATTAATTTAACTGCATGGTAGCATCACCAAGACAGGTTCAGTCAGCTTGAGCTGCTGCAGCCCACTGTGAAGGACAAGAAGTGGGAGGAGAGGAGAATGTGTTGGCCAGATGTCCTCCAAAAATGCAGAATTAAGTCAGAGCCAGAGGCTGTGCCACACCTGTGTGACATTAGCCTCTCTCTTATCGACGTGAGTGGCACATGAATTAAGCAAAATAGGAGTTTCCCTTTTCCTCCCTGTTCTTGCCTCTTGCTTTCTTTTTGTTGTGTTTGTCTGAAGAACAGGAATAATCTCCAATCTGTAGCTGAGCCTCCTCAATTTCACATTGTTCTCTTTCTCTGTGAGGATGTCTGGCACCACCTGAAAGGTGCTTAAGCAAAGGGTTTTTCTTTTTAATTCCTATTTAAAAGTCCTCCTGCTAAAGCAAATGTAACATGCAGACTCTTCAATAAAGAAGTCATGTAAGTGCCTGGGTGAAATTTAAGTACTGCAAATGATTAGAATGAAAAACATTATCTTTCAGGTTGTCCTTCCTTTGGCTTTACTTACTGATCTCAGTAGAAGATTAGAGAAGGTTGAATGTTCTTTTCAAACTCCATCTGTGCTAAAGCTACACTGCTTCGCATTTCAGCCTTTCACAGCATTTTTGCTATTTAAACTGCTACAAAGAATCAAGTCAAATTAAGCACAACACATCTCAGCAACCATAGTGACTCAGAGTGAGAGACAGAGCCCTCACAAGCTACTCCAAAACATTCCAGAAGTGACACTTGTTAATACTGGTAGGGTCAACCAAGTGTCTGGCATTATCCAGAGATGATGTAGTATGTAACTGGAGGTGCAGTCCTGGACAATAAAGAAAATAGAGGCCATAAAAGCCTCTGATTCCTGATCACTCCAGGGCCCGTTTTTCTTCAAGAGTTTTCATTGCAGCTAGATTCCTGTCTCACTCTTTCCCTTTCCAGTTGGATGTGGCATTCTCCATTTCCTATATTTAACCACTGTTGCCCAGCAGCTGCTGCCTTTACCCCAGAAACCGGTCAGCTGTGCAAATTCTAAGAAAAGTGTTTAGAGCCCAACAGGTGCTGGATCTCACACACTTGCATCCTTCAGTGCCAAATGGCTGCAGGCTCCTACCCAGCTTTCTAGTACAATCTCTTGTAGAGCTATTTTGATTTACAATTCTCTCGAGCCAGCTCCTGTTTAAGTAGGCAACTCAAAAAGTCTGAAGAAATTCCCAGGTACAAAAACAGATGCTAGTGATGCTCCTGAGTTTTCTCCTATTTTCCTTTGGCACATTACAGCCATGACTTCCTGTCTTTCACCAGAGCCCATAAGTTTCAGAAGTATTCTGTAGCCCCTAGTATGTGTTGGTACATAAGGCAAGTGATGCTTGGACTCTTGTAAACTATGTGTTTTGCACATTGCTACCTGTGATTGCAGTAGACTGGACACAATGACACAGAAGACCCCTTTCTAGCCTTGCCTTTCTAAAACTTACTGCAGTCCAAATCAGTAATTAAGAAAAGCAAATCAGCAATCTTCCATCTTAAAAAAAAAAAAAAGTTCTCATATCTTTCCTCTTCTACTCTTTCTGTTTTGACTGGATCCCTATTTATACACCTATGCATTTTAATATACATACGGTCTTTTAAAGAAGAAGTCTGTCCTTCAGTTGATTTCTGGCATCTGCATGACGTTTACCACAGTGTCACCAGCTACTTCAATGCATATGTATTTGGGGCCATCACGGATATGGTCCTCCTTGTTATTTCCACCACAGAAAGGCTGTGGTTCCAAGTACCTGTTGGTTTCTGAGATTCTCCATAAACATAAAAAGAAACCCTGTTTGTAGATAAGGGTCACTTGAAAGTAAGAGAATCACCGTTGTGTGGTTCACAAGAAACTGAGACCTTAGAGAGGCAGTTTCACAGGGGATTCCGGAAGCCAAGCTAGGTAAAATACATTTTAAGTAAGATGAATTATTTTTACATTATTAAACAAGTTACAAGCATAGCCTTAGAAAGCCATATGTTTGAACAATTCGGAGTAGGCAAGATTCTCAGTGCAAATCAGTGAAGGTTCATTGCTTTCATTACACTGCTGATGGTATACACCAACTGAAGAGCTGCCCACTGTGCATAATTTCTCTGGGCTGGGTTGGAAAACCCATTAGGTTATATGTTCTTTTAATTGCTAACGAAACTACAAGCAATACTACTTTCACCTGGGTTTTAGAATTACCTGGTTCTTTTGTAAAACCAGCAAGGAGTTTGATTGTTCTACCAACACTGAGGAAAGTTTGTGGAGCACCAGTAGGTTAGTTGTAACAGGTGTTATACTGCAAGCCACAGCAAACATTTAACATAGGAGAAATTATAACAGGTCTAAAATTCCTTGAGGTAAAAGTCTACCATCATTAATGAGGTGATGCTATTGTACATACTGACTGCAGCTCCTTCTGCATTGCTGTAGATAGTTACTGTACTTAAAGCAGACATTAATGCTAATTTACAATGGAATGCTGGAATCACATCCCCATGAGACTATAATGAACTCCCCATAATTAATATTATTAATCATGGGCCTAGTGCAGGGGTCACATATCATGCATTGCATGCCAAAGGTTCTTATTAATAAACATTTCAATTTTCCCAGCTGATGAGAGCTAAGAGCCTGACATAACTTCATTTATCATCCAAACCTGCCCCGGCTTTATAACCCATAATGGAGCTCGGCTTTGCATCAGTATCTTCAGACTCGGGGTGGTCAGCACTTTGCAGGAGTCACTAGGCAACCTGTGTGACATATCAAAGCACTGTTTGCACCGAAACAATTCCACAATACATCTGCATGGGGTCAACGGGGCCTGAGAAGTGACCCTTACAACCCCACGTGGTGAGACATGAAACACTGAAGATCTGACTCAAACGCTGTAGAAAAAGGAAGTTCAAAACGGAAGTTCTACTTTGATTTAAACTCTTGCTGATATGTGTAGGTCTGTGCAGTAAGTCAGTAGCCCATAACTATCACATCATCATGGCTATACTCATTTTCTGAGATCCAGCTTTGCTTCAACAGGTAACTTTTAAACTGCTACTATCTTTCAACACTAAGACCTGAAAAAACTCCAGATCCTTTTCTCCCAGCTGCCTATAGTTTCCACCAGAGGTGAACAATATTCTTCATGTAATGGTTTTTGTACTTTATCCTTCCTCTAGCTTACTCTTCTTTTTTTTTTTTTTTTTTTTTTTTTTTTGTGGTGATGTGATACGTAATTATAAAAATGCCACTAAATTCCACATTCTTTCATGAAAAAATCTGTAGATAGCTTTGCCCTCTATGTCATTGACAAGATAATGGTTTCATTGATGTATATTTTGGGAGTCTACAGTTACATATCTGTGGCATGGCTCTTCTGGAGTTGCTATGGTCTGTGTCGATGCCTGCTTGAAAGGCTGGGAATCTGTGGAATTCTAAACAGCTCTGAGCATCAAGACTTTTCCTTATAAAAATGTTTCATTTACAAGACTAATTTTTTTTTCCTAGCCAAAGTTACTATTTCAATACAATACTTAGTCCAAACACAGTTGTAACCACCTTACAAGTGTGACCAAAGTATCACTGCAAATTTTTATTCTTTACTCCTTCCAGAATAAATTATTCTAAGCATCTTTGTAACAGTGCAACTACGCCTACATCAGGGAACTGTACTCTTCTCACTACAGAAAGACAAGTAATCCAAAATGTCTAGAAGACAAATTCTAACAGCCTTTCTTAAGACCTGAATGCTGGAAATGGAAGAAGTGTATTGAATAGCCTTGGAAAGATCATTGAAGCCCTTACTTGAGCTGCAATAAATGAAGAAACAAACAATTTCATTTCTGAGTCCCTTTTTCGTGTCTGCTAACCATCTTTCAGATTCTATTTCTGCTTCAGCTGAGAAAGGCTGTCTGGCTCTGCTTCCCAACCCTGGTTTTAAATGAAGAGGGGCCTGCTGCTGAGAAACAGGAGAGCTCTGATCTCATGCCTGCTCCATCTGAGGAATCTGTGATGGCTGTTAACTGCTGGGACTCTTCCATTGGTGCTGAAAATTATCTGGCAAGATAAAAAATGCAGGGCTACACTGCAGTCAAGACCAAGGAAGAACAGTCAGTTAGGCTCAGACTTCATCTCAGGCATGCAGTCTCTCATGGTGTTAAAAATGGCAGCAACCCAAACTGGCAAACTAAAGTGTGGCCACAACAACCCACTGCTTACAACTACTGTCACCCTCCTATACCACAAACCTCCTGGCCAGCACTTGTTTTCCTGTTGCTGCTGACCAGTGCAGTTTGATTGTGAGTTTGTGGGAGTATTTCCACCTTTTCAAGTGTTCAGATTGACCGTTTTCTTCACTTTGTGACATCCTTCCAAACAAGCAAACTGGAGAACAGCCTGAAGTCTGCTAGAACATACACAGAGTTTTCTAATCTGTCCTACATCTCTCAAAATGTCTCGCTGAAATGAAAGCCTGTTTGTAAAAAGAGGAGAAGAAGAAAAAGAAAAAATAGCCCAAATGTTAGCAAAGTGTGAGAAAAGGGAGGTAGAGAGGGAAGTGAGTGAAGACAAGTTGTCTCTTAAAAAGTACAACTGTTATTCCCTTTTCCTTCCTTCCTTTATCCTGTCCTGTGGGCATGTGGGCTAATTAGCATGACTCGTACATGCCTGCCGTCGTATTACATAGGATTTATTACACAGAACTCTTTGTTGAGAATTCTGCCTGTGTGGGACGTAGCTGAATTTAAAAAAAATATAAAAATGAATGTCACAACTTTCAAAGTCTAACTTTTCCTGCTTTACCCAGAGAGCCAGCACTAGCTGTACAAGTCAATAAAAATTAACCTTCCTTGCTACTCCTTGGATATCCAGTAAACTCAGATTTGATCCGGATGTTCTGATTTCCACGCAGCTAAAATGCAATCAAATGCTTGATTTTGGGGGATAGATTTGCTTAAATTGTATTAATTCACAAGGATAAACACAATTAGTAGAGCTCATTAGCTTGCAAAATGTAATTTATTTTCTTGAATATACCCATTTCCTTGGATGAAGAGCTCCATTAGCTTTATTATATTTGCGAAGCTTATATAAAAATCCAAACCATGGCAACAAAGAGAAAATTGTTACTACACAGTCACAGCAGTCACTTTTCCATGTTAAATAAGTTTGGCATTTATTTATATTTAAATGAGAATATCTACCACTATCAAGACCAGGATATGGGGCAAGTACTTATACAAAATATAATTAAAACTAATTCAAGCAACAAATGTGGCCTGAAATTAAAATGTCCCCCCTCCCCCAACTTCTTTAACTGAAAAATGACTCAATGTTCTCCCTCAAAAACCCTGCTTATAATCACTTAATTATCATAACGAGCAATAGTAAAGGGACTCTAGCCGTTTACAGCCCTCGTAAGATGGGTCTGCATTCAGGCACGTCTGGTTTGCTTAGTGCCGTGCTTTAATTTCACTGTAATATAAAGGCTAGAGAGTGGAGAAAATGAATACATGGCAAAGTACCTGTCATTACTTGTATCATATCACTGAGATATTCTACATACACAATATAAAAGCGGTCGGTGTAATTTTCATACTGTTATCATTTTTGATATTACACCGTCTAAAAGCAGTGACACACAAAAGAAATGCTTTTATCATTTTCAGTGCGGGGATGATACTAATTACATCATCTGTCATCATTATGCAGCTAAACAAAACTTTTCTTTCATAGAAAACTGCCATTTAGCAAATTAACGGGTAATGACCCATCATATACAGAAGATTGAAATTTGGGAATTACATTCACATTAGTTCGTTTTCTGCTTTCCCCTCATTTTTATTCCCTAGAACATCAGGAAAAGGAAGAGAGATGGAGAATTTCTCCAACTATCTAATTTGCCAACAGTCCGACTGTCCTTTTGGAAATTGGTGCTGCATCATGTAGCAATACATAGTTTGGTTCTACTTAATGATACAGATAGTCTGCCAAGCCAGGAAAAGCCAGATGTTAGCATACTGATGCAAAAAAAAACCCTCTGCTGGGGCCAGATTTTCAAAATCATACATGAAACAATGAGTCTACATTTGGTTGCAAGTAACAGATGGATATTTGGAAACCAGGTACTGGAACGCGTTGCCTCCCAAAGCCTGACCAGGTAACATAAAATGATGGCACATAGGAGGTACCTGAGATGTACCGACGAGGGACCCAGCAGTACAGACAAGGTAAGTTAAACACCCCTTCAAGGGCCCTTCTGTTGGTTGGACATTACTTCATCCCTGGTATAACGCTGCAATGAGTTGCATTGTGGAAAACACTCAAGTGCTACCATGTAAACAGAGATTTGTAGAGATTACAAAGGTCACAAACCACTGTCAGTGAGCCCTTAGCTCAAATTCCTATGCTTTTGGGAAAGAAGAACAATAAAAAGACTTCATTTTTTGTTGTACCTGATCATGCTCAACATAGAAGCAGAAATGTCAGTTAGCAGTTGGGTAATAGCAGATTTTAGGTGTGATGTACTTACTACCCAGACAATGTAGCAAATCCATCTAAATTAAAAAAAATTTAGGCAGATATCTTCTCAGTCTATACTTCTGTGGCCCAGATTAATTACTTCCTCTCATCACGCAGCAGCTGCAACGTGAGGGAAATTCAAAGAGAAAGTTTAGGATGAATTAAGAATAAAACTAATGGCAAAACTGAATGAATTTGCTATGAACTAGCCATGTCAGTGGAGCTTTCAGTCATCAGTAAGTGCTTCAGATACCCAATAAGAGCAACTGAGCACTTGGCCTTTATTTCCCATTGTCTACATCAGCGTGTTTAGAACTTTTCACTTAGCTATAAAATGATTTCCTGACTTAGGTGAAATTCTGAACTGAATGTATCTGTAAAGTAAGGAGGAGTTCTCAGTTCCAATTTATCATTGTTAAAGTGGATTAAAGGATTTTTTATTAGTAACACTTAGAGCTCACTTGTTCATGTACCTGGAGACTTCTACCAGAGGAAACCTTCCCCAGCAGACGGCCTGGCCAAATCAAAAGCTGAAAATGAGTGTGTGATGAGCACATTACACAGGCTGATGAGGGCTGTGATGAGCTGGGAATTAGAGAGGAAGCCTCTGAGAAAAGACCAAGTGCTGGTGGAAACAGCATATACGGCACTCTTTTTTCTGAGTCACTGCTGAACCATGAAGCTCAAGTACCCTGTAGGACATGACATTATAACAACTGATGTCTCCTGAATGAAGTATGTAAGCCTCTCTCTTAACCTTAACCCTCTTAGCAGGCCTTAGTATTTCAAACAGTATGAGACAGTACTGAAAGTTATGTGAGATAATGCACAAGTCTAAGTAGCAGTTTAACAAACCACAAATTAAAAATGTTGGCAATATATGCCCAAATTAACTTTAGTTATGCTAATGAAAACAATGTCTGGTAAAATGTTGGATGTATGACATTCAGAAGTAGCTTTCCATGAGCAGATGAGGAAATACAGCTTGATAACAAACAGCCACTAGACTCTTCAACTTATTCCTGAAACTTAGGATGGGATTCAGGTTATGATAAACTATTTAAATACAGTATCACAGTATCACCAAGGTTGGAAGAGACCTCAAAGATCATCAAGTCCAACCCATCACCACAGACCTCAAGACTAGACCATGGCACCAAGTGCCACGTCCAAACCCGCCTTGAACACCTCCAGGGACGGTGACTCCACCCCCTCCCTGGGCAGCCCATTCCAGTAGCCAATGACTCTCAGTGAAGAACTTTCTCCTCACCTCCAGCCTAAACTTCCCCTGGCGTAGCTTGAGACTGTGTCCTCTTGTTCTGGTGCTGGTTGCCTGAGAGAAGAAGGTAACCTCCCCCTGGCTACAACCACCCTTCAGGTAGTTGTAGACAGCAATAAGGTCTCCCCTGAGCCTCCTCTTCTCCAGGCTAAACAATCCCAGCTCCCTCAGCCTCTCTTCATAGGGCTTGCGCTCGAGGTCTCTCCCCAGCCTCGTTGCCCTTCTCTGGACTCACTCAAGCACCTCAATGTCCTTCTTAAACTGAGGGGCCCAGAACTGGACACACTAACCTACAAGTGTATCCAAGTCGGTTAGGTACATTAGCTCCCATAACATCAATGGAAACCTAATTAGTGCATTCAACAGAGCCAAGAGTGATTCAGTGGAGCAGCCACAGATGAGAGCAGTCCCTAATGCCCTTTGACATGTTCTACAGCAGCCAAGACCCCTACAAATAGCCAGCATATGTAGAAGAGCTGTGCCCTGCCAGTACCAAGAAACCATATAAGATGTACTGTGGCCCTAGGATAAACATGGCCTTAGCTGCCTCTGTTTCAATGCCTGAGTGACATGCCTACTTTCTAAATATAGGTAACTCATGGAAGAAATCGTACCTAACAGACTCGACTACTGCCTAGGGTTTTATAAAATCACACTTCAGTTTGAACAGAAATGATTCTTCTTTCTCATTTACTAAGCACATAATCACATTCCAAGATGTCATCATGTCTTTTCCTTATTGTGATATCTTTTTCAAACATATTATATTGTCCATCTCATCTAAGATTTTAAGTAAAAATCTGTTTATCTGGTTTTGAGAGGTAGGTTCAAGGTAGCTTCCTTAAACTCTTCTGGTTCAAAGTTTGTGGCTGATCAACAACCAGCTAAGCACTATCTCATTTTTTCTTCTCCACAAACTTGAAATATTAATTTCAGTGTCTTGGCATAATTCCAGACTATGTAATTATAATCTAGATCCAGTCTGGGTAATTATAATTTATATCCTTAAAACCACTTCTGTTGTTTCATTTGGATGCAATATGGCTACCCCTTTTTTATAATAAAAACACAACATGATCTTACTGTACTCCAGGTCCAGCTACCTGCCACTGCCATGTGAAGCCATCTTAAAAACCCTAACATTGCTCTCAGTGCATTTAAAGGGGTAGGAATCAGCTACTGTTACTAAATAAATGGTAAAAGGAATTTACAGTTTTGAAATAGGTTCCTTTGCCTATAATAATAGGCTCTGGGGAGACCTTATAGCAGCCTTCCAGTATTTGAAAAGGGCCTACAGGACAGGTGGACGGGGGGATGACTGTCTACAAAGGCATGTACTGAAAGGGCGAGCAATAGTGGCTTCAAACTGGAAGAAGGTAGATTGAGATTAGACACTAGGAAGAAATTATTCTCCACGAGGGTGGTGAGGCACTGGTACATGTTGCCCAGAGAAATTGCGGAGGCTTCATCTGTGGAAGTGTTCAAAGCCAGGTTGGATGGTGCCTTGAGAAACATGATGTAGTAGGAGGTGTCTCTGCCTATAGTAGGGGGTTTGAACTAGATGATCTTTAAGGTTCCTTCCAACTCAAACCATTCTATGATTTTATGATATTTAGAATTTGTCTTCTAAACACATTAATACATTACATCCAGACACTTACAGAGATCTTCAGTATAAAAATAGCCCTTCTTTCTTTAAAACACAAAAAGAGTCAGTTTGAGGAAATATCAGATCTTACTGATATACTGAATTTAGCACTCCAGCACCCAAGAATTTGGACAAAAGTGAATGTTAAAATAATTTCCTGACTTCAGTAAATAGCCTTAAAGCCAGGGGATGTTCCCAGAATCGCTTTTATCTTTATGGGAGTGAATTAAAGCATCTCTGATGGACACACCCAGATTCACTGCACCAGTTTTGCCTATACGGCAGTTTTGAGAGAGAGGGAGAAAAAAATCCTCAATAGTGAAGTCATGATGGCTTATCTAAGGTCCTAAGAGGCACTTTCAGGGAAGGGCTCTGGAACTTATTTAATTTCTTACAGAAGAAAATGTTATTGGTGTGGGGCTTTAGTAGAGTGGTTTTGTACTCAGTTCCTACTCATGAACAGATTTTACCATCCTTGAATAGTGGATACTTGGAAAGGATGTCAAATTTGCTTTTAGCATTCTAGCAAGTAAAATACAGAAGAACTGTGTTAATATGGAGATGAAAGATCATGAGCCCCTATTCTTGCTACATTTATACAAATGAACAGAGATTTCTGTATTTCTTCTGAGTGCAAGGATTCTCTACTGATGGTTAAACATCTGTATCTGCCTAAAACAGAAAGCACTTGGCTGATTCTTGCTGGATGTACCTGCTATCCACCTCTCTGAAATGCTCCTGAAAAATGCCTTTCTAATTGGATGCTCAATATGGCTTCCAAATCTGAGCTCTGACCATCCTACAGCAGTATAAAAAATGTTCAGAGAAATGCACTGTTCACAAAAATTTCCCCAAGCACAGTTTGGCCAAGATAGGAGTATATCTAGTAGAAAAAAAATCTAAAACCCAGCAAGTGCAGCTATCTAGAAAATTCATATCTGTAACTGTGTCTGCACAGCATGCAGGAAAAGGCAAAGAGTAGAATCTCCTATTTGCAAGGTTATAGGCAATAGCAGTTCACTAGCACTGCTCCTTCATCTGTTTTCCACAGGATGGTAGCATTTTGTGCAAAATCATCCTTGTTTTAAGGAACATCCACAGTTTGGGGATGTGAGCAACACTACCCACTTCACTCACAAGGAAAAGGTCACATAGAAGAGGTGGGTTTGATGTTGGATTTTGATCCTCTCTAAATCAGTCAGACCGAACAGAAGTCTCAGGCATACTTCTCCTAAGAACTCTTTCATCTCAGCCAATTTTGTCTTTTTTATACCACCTTCTCAATGCCCATCCAAGTACTTCAGTGTGAAGACAGATGGACAAAACACATTTTGTCTTCCCCTGAAACATCAGAGGAATCATGAATAAAAACATTATGTTTTCTTTAATCCTGCACTCTTGGGTTTCTTTGATGTTGCAATGCCAATGAGCACTGTGCAAAATTTATTGTACAAAGTCTTTGGGCAAACCCTCCAACCTGTTTTAGCTCCTTGGAAAGTATTACATTTATACTGTGCAAACTTCATGAAGTATCTTAGCATCTTGTCTAGTCAAATGCTTCTGATTTAATTGTTGGTATACACAGGTGTATGTCTATTGCTGTCTGTACACCTGGTTGAACACTTATCTTGGACCTCCTGATTTTGGCAGCAGCCCAAGGATCTTTCCAGGTATAGTAGTAAGCATACATACCATGATATGCTGCAATTTTCTGAGTTTAATATGACAAAACTTCATGCTGCTTTTAGTTGCACATCTAGATGATGTAAGTTTTGTCTATGAGTAATCATTCCAGCAAGCTTATGTACTTCATTCCTAGAGATGATTTCATCACCTTATGACACTTTCCAGAACATCTAGTCTGGAAATCTAATATAATCAGAGAATCACAGGGTGGTAGGGGTTGGAAGGGATCATCTAGTCCAACTCTGCTGCTAATGCAGGTACACTGAGATCAGGTTGCACAGGAGCACGTCCCGGTGGGTACTGAAACTCTCCAAAGAAACAGACTCCGTGGCGTCTCTGGCCAGCCTGTTCTAGCATTCTGTCACTCTCTAAAGAAGTTTTTCCTTAAGATCAAGTGAAACCTCCCATGTTTGCACATATTGAGATGGAACTATACACAAACACCTTCCTACCCTCACTTGGTACAACTAGAAACCTGAATACATGCAGAACACAAGACAAACTGAATGCCGGAAATGTAACCGTCCTAACTGTGTGGAAAGTAATTAGTATCATAGCTTTGTGACAGTGTACAAGAAGACAACATACAGAAACAAGTATGTTCATTGCTGAGAAGAATTTCTTGTACACACCATTCAAATTGTTGCCCAAATTACTTCTGTCAAGGGTGAGGGGCTGGGCTGGCTACTAAATGAGTCACATACTCTCTCTATTAATCCCTCTCCTTTCCCAAAAAGAAGACAAAGTGAATAAGGGAGAGACATTTACAGCTTGAAAAAGAAAATTAAGACTCCTGTAAGGGCAATAATAATAATAAAATGAAATATACACAAATATGCACAAACCCAATACTGAATCAACTCCCCTGACAGCACTGTCACCACTGATAGTGTGAGTGGGCCCTGGAGAAGTCCCAGACTGGACTTGGTGGCAGACAGGAACCAGGCACAGGAGTTGGATTCAGGACCACGTGGATTGGAATCAAACAGATAGAGACCTCCTACGTCACTGGCCACTAAAGAAGAGAGCTTGACCCTTGTGACCATCAGTTTTACACTGAATATGGCATACATCAAATGCAACACCTTCTTGTTCGGCTTAGGGTCACCTGAACCATCCCACTTCTACCTGCAGGTGCAGCCTTTAACCCTGCACCTCCAAGTGCAGTACGCAAGATTTAGTAGTGACTTTGGTCTGCATACCAGTCCTTGGCATTATGAACACTGAGTGATTTCACAGCTAGAAGTAGACAGTGCCTGTGAAAATATCCTATTAACTGCAAAAAGTGCAGTCACTTAGAAGAGACCGAGATGAAAAAATCACTGAACAGAACTGGTTTTGTTCTAACTCAAACCAAGACAATTTCCCAGTTAATAAAAAAAACCAAAAACACCCCAAAGTAAAGAAAGGAATTACTAGGATTTTATCACTACAAATGCTCATTAACTTACAATACACAAATCATTCCTCTCCTCACAGTATGCATCCTGTGAACATAGATGATGGATGACACAGGCAGATTTGTGGTACGTTAGTTATACCAAAAGTAGTTTCCTAACAGTTATTGTTGCTTTTGCTTCAGCCAAAGTATTTTTTATCTTTAGAAACATGCACATCAGTTAAAGACAGTTATTACAGGAAAAAAAAAAAAGTTCATAAAGTACTTTGAAGATGCAAGGCATTATGTAATCCCATGTCATTACTGATTGCAGTTCAAAGACAGCCCTGCTGTGGGACAGCAGAACTCACCACCAGGAATCTCAAGGCTGGGAAAGGAAAAGTTGCTATTTGGAAATGTTTGCAGTATTTGCATTTCACAAATTGGTTTAGTGGTGGTTGTATTTTTTTTTTTTTTGTTTGGGGTTTTTTTAAGTCTAACTTTGGACAGAACCATTCTTGTTCTGAATGCAAGAAGACATAAATGATTCTTCTTTATTCAGAGTTCAGGTACTGCTCTGTGCAGGACTGATGAGTTAAAAAAACACAAAAAAAACCAACCAACAAACCCAAACAAAAACAAACAAACAAAAAAACCCAAACCAAAACCCAGCATTTCCACTTACTTGTAGGGAAACCAACAATCACCTGTATTTTAACAAATCCACTTGTACAGAGATCACTGGAGATCATAAACAGCCCATTCTGAGAACATGTAAGTGTATACACAAATGCATGAACCCAACAAACCACCCAAGCTGCTCAGCTTGGCCTGAGTTTGAGCTCCCCAGGTATGTTTCCCATCATATCCAAAGGGCTGGATGTAGACAACAGTTGCACCCAAATATGTGCTAGAAGTTGAACAAGACAGAGGACCAAGGCAAGAAAAGGTCAGAAAAATTAAAAATTAAACATTATGAGTTCTAAAAAGGGACCAGAGACTCTGCAAGTGTTTTGGACATTTAATAAGTTTCAGAAGACCCAAATGCAGTTCTAGCTCTCTGCAAGGGATTTTTGGAACAGCATTTGGGTGGAAGGATGGATAGACGACCCACCTGGAAATATGGGTTGTATTTAAAAAGAGTTGCCACTTACGGATTCTATGCCAAAAGGGAATCTAGACGTTGGTTAGCATTCAGCTACTCAGAATTTTTTCACTTTGCAAGTATGGTGTTGTGTGGGCAGGAGAGAAAAAAGTAATTCAAAAGAACTTTACCACCTCTCAGACTTATTTTAAATGCATTTAGTGGCCACTGTCATGCATTAAGAAATTAAGAAACCATATTAAGAAACCATATTCAAAGCAAATTTTAAGTCTTAAGACTTCAGGATGGGAAGAAACTCAAGAGATTATCAAATGTATCATCATTTAATTATCTAAGCAGATCTGCAAGTGATGATATAATATCACATAACACAGTAAAATCAAAGTTCTTCAGCTCTGTCCTTTCAAGAACACACAAACTACAGTGCAAATTTGGAGCTTAATTAAAAAAAAACTCCACACATAAGAAAAGTAGAATGGGTCAGATGATTTTTAAGAGTAGTTTTCAGAGAGTTTTAACACTCTTTAGCAACCCCACAATTCTTTTTACAATGACTCTTATAAAATATTGGTAGTGGTGAAAGACTCCTGCTCCAAAGGAAACTTGGAAATCTCAAGTCACTCATATACTGAGAGCTGTCAATCAAAAGAACATCTGATGACCTTCTTTATGCTGTACGTTTAGTAAGACAATGTTCTAGAACTATTACAACTCCTCTTTGACTTCTCAGTGCTCTTAATCATTGTCTGTCTTGACTTTACTGATAGCAGCATTAAAGGACAGGGCAGGAATTACTGAAAACTCTCTACCTGGAACACTAGAAGGGGAAGTTCAGTTTTCCTCAAGCAACGGTTTAGATACCCTCATCAATTTTGCAGTTCCCCTAAGATTATTCCAATGAGAGAAGACAGTAATTAGTCCTGAAAAAGTTCTGATTTTAGAGGACCTGGTCAAGCAGTTTGCTTTAAGCTCATTACTGCATCTGAATGTGATAAAATATGAGGCAGGAGTGTGTCCTTGAAGCAAAGAAGGTTAATGGTAATCCATGCTACATGAAGCAAAGTATCTCCAGCAGGTCTGAGGGAGGTGATCCTTCCACTCTCCTCAGCACCATTGTGGCCACACTTGGAGTGCTGTGTCCAGATAGGTGTTCCACAGTACAAGAAACATGGACCCACTGGAGAGGCCAGAAAAGGACCTCAAAGCTAATGAAGAGACTGGAGCATCCTTCCTATGAGGAAAGACTGATGGAGTTGTGACTGTTCAGCTTGGACAAGACAAAGCTCAGAGGCCTCTCATCAGTGTATATAAATACCTGAATGGGAGGGTGCAAAGATGATGGATCCAGGTTCCTTGTGGTGATGCCCAGTTAACAGGACCAGAGGCAATGGGTACAAACTGAAACCCATGATGTTCCCTTTGAACATCAGGAAGCATCTTCTTAGGGCAACTGTGCACTTGCCTAGAGAAGTTCTAGACTCTCCATCCTTGGATACGTTCAGAAGTCATATGGACATGCTCCCGAGCAAAACAGCTCTAGGTGACCCTGCTCTTGAGCAGAGGGGCTGTATCAAAAAAACTCCAGAATTTCCCTCCAACCTCAGTCATTCTGTGATCTCTTGTATGTGTTGTTACAAAGTTGAACTTACAAATGATCACTAATCATCTCTATCTTTGTACCTTTCAGGCTGTTCCAGAAAGTCAAGGCTATCTTAAGGAAAATACAGTAAGAAGCATGTATGGTGCTAACAGACTTCCACAATAACCTAACTCTCCTACAAGAAAGAGGAGATAGTAAGCACTGCTGTTTTTATTGTAGATTTCCTTTCTCACAACTATATGCATATACACTCCTGTATGTGTATGTACATACATGTGCACACACATACTAAAATCATATGTATAATGCTGTATCTATAACTTTTATAATCTATCTACCTATCTGCACCTATGGATACAAAAATAAGGAAGATTTTCCTAAAGCAGTTTATTCTGGCAATTTATTCTGATGTAAGGCAGAAAACTGGAAACAGGCTTTCTAGATCCTTCATCATGTCATATCCTTGAATTAATGTTACTAAAATTTCAAATGATAGGTTATACTTTGAATTTAAACACCTCAACCCAGCACTCATGTCTACAACTAGGTACAGTCAGAGAACTGCAGGTCAAGCTGACATCCCTTTGAAAATTCAGCCTTGTGTGAAAAAAAAAGTTGATGGTTATTGACAAAATGTTGTAGTCTGCCTTGTTACTATTCATGATTAAGGAAAGTAAATATTGTCTGAGGTCTAATGAGAATTCCAATGCAATAAAGTCAAGTGTGAAAGGTGCAATCAATAAGTGATGACGCAACAGCATTCGTTTGTAGTTTTGCTATTGTTTAGGTCACAGTATTTGGTGATGCTGGAAAATCAAGTGTTAAGATATTAGTGTTACAAGGATTAACATTCAGATTTTATTTCAGATGTTATGTTTCTACACTTGGAACACTAATTAGCATCTTATTTCTTTTCCTACTAGTTAAGGACTGCAAATCAAAGAATTATAGAACAAAAGTACTATGGAAACGAACATCAACATTATCCATGAACATTCACAAATTAAAACCCATGATGTCCATGGCTAATTTTACACCACAGGAGTAAGTACTGCAATGAAGAACACAATTTGCCTAATTTTTTTGTGTTAGTGGCTGCCTCAAAGTATACCAAGTTTATGAAGAAAGTGTCTTTTCAAATGTATAGCAGATCTCAGAGTCCAAGTTGGAACATCCATGTCCTACATATGGCAGAGTTATTGACCCTGGGTTCAGTTTTGGATTTACTACAAGTCTTGGATATAAAGGAGCATAGTCCCCTTTGAAAAAAGAGGGACTAAATCTCAGTTGCTCAGTAATTTCTGCAGAGAACCAGTTTCTTCCAGTCCTTCACCAGACAAATTAATTTCTCTCTGGGCTCAAATAGGTTGGCAAGCATATAAACAGTGGTCTCTCACTGTGCCATAGCATGGGACATTGGTGCCTTGTGTCAGATACTTAAAGGGCAATTTCTGTCTCTCTCCCTTCTCTGTGGGTATGTTGTGCAAGCAACAACTTGTGCTGGTGCATCATGTAGCCTGAAGAAACTGAAATTATGTTTGAAGATTATTTGGAACTCTGTATTTTCTGAGGAACCCACATAAAAATTTGGCTGTGTAAACTTCAGTGGATCTTCACTGAGAATGTTCATAACAAACATCTTCAAGGTTCCAAACGTTCTGCTTTATTAATTCCCCTGGTACTTCACCTTTAGATTACAAATCAGGACTTAGGACATGGATCAAAATCAAGGGCCAGTTCTGTTCTAAAATATATGTGCAAGTCAGCTAGGAGTATATGGCACAAATCTTATACAAAATGCAATTACAGATCAAAGCAGACACCTCTCAAAACTGCTGCTGATTGCGTGTGATGAAAGATCCCATGAATTTCATAAGGTGGGTCCACAGTCTTCACACATTGTTAAAAGCAATAATTTACTATTAAAATTACTATGAAATATTATTTAAGTTGCTCATAATGTGACTGCCTTTTACATTTGCTAATAAATGTAGCTAAGATTAACATTCATATTCAACATTACACAAGCAACAAAACCAAAACAATAGCTTCACAGAAAATAGCCCTTCCAGACCAAGAAGATTTTCTAATTTGCACAAAAATTCTTTTCTTACAAGCAGTTTAAATGGAATTAGGTAGGAATTAGCTGTGATAAAGAGAATGAAATGCCTGTTTTGTACCATGGTTCTTGGTACCAGAATGTATTTTTTGCAGTGCCAGCGATATGACTCAACTCTTTCAGTCACATAAGTGAGCTCTCTTGACCTATTGCAAATGTGACTGCATACTAGTAATGCCTTTAACTTTTGGCAAGCTATTTACTTTTATTTAGAAATGGCCAAGTAAGAAACCTAGTTCTGCATGAATAAAGTATAATGAGGCCCAAACACATACACAGCCAAATGAAAAATAATCACAGAAAATAAAACATGACATTTCTAATCAGCTCCCTAATAAAGTCTAAAAATATAAGAAATCCTATTCGATTAACCAGACAGAACTGCTCTTTCACTTAAGGGATAGTTGGGTAATTATTCAACCTGTACAAGCCTGGATTGTCAAGTGAAATAATAATACAGAGTATCTCAGGATAATGAGACAGATCTTAAAGCCATTAGCAGTGGCTCTTACCATGATACCAGCCAAAGTTCCCCAAGAAAGAGAGAATATTTAAATGAAACTTGTAGAGAACTAGTTTGAACTTGTATATTTGAACAGCTTAGTACTGTCTCATAGTTTCCATTCATTACCAGACAGAAAGGTGTCTATCATGTAAGACTGTGAAATCAGTCAGGCTTTACAGACTGAAATCCCTGAGGGTACAAATTAGAATGAACAACAATTTGAAAATTAAGACCCATTGCAATCTGTACAGTTTCTATTAAAAATCTATTCTAGTGAGGTTTTAGGTCTAGTTAGACATCTAGTTCTCTTCTATACAGATTCGTCCTCTCTCAGTCAAAACAACCAAACAACGAAACCAAATGTACACCTTCTCTGACTTTAGCTTTGACAAGAAGAATTATAGCTTTAGAAAAGACCTTTAAGACTGGAAATGCAGGAATAGATTTTTTTTCCCCTTTGAAGTCCTGCTTATGAAACTTTACTATATATCTGCTCTGTTATCTTACATTTGCTCATTTTTAACCAGTACAAGAACAGGAATAACTAAAGAGGTGATCATCACAAAGAAGCTAGTTAATCCCTGGGAAAACAGTTGTCAGCTTGCACTTTATACAGCACAGTATGTCTAATGTGTCAGCAGTTGTCATGGATTAGAAATACTGCTTGTTTTAGTATCTTCCTTATGATAACAGGTACAAAGGTTTCCAAATACCAGACCAGAGCTATGCTTGGCATATTCTAATGAGGAACTCTCCTCCCCACCTTAATGAACACCTCCTCAGCTGAATGCATTTGGTGATGCTTGGACAATCAGACTAGACTAAGTTTTGCAGCAGTTTAAGCAAGAATGCTGACTAAGTCTTCGCAAATCAAATATTAAAAGACTGATTAAATATTTTACAGTCTTTTTACTTAAGCTCTAATTTGAATTTTATTTCATCTGCTAGCCAGAGATACGCTGAAGGTTAATTGATGGAGGAAGAGTAAATAACAGCTGATGCTGCTGGCCCCATGTATGCAAGGCATTTAAGAGTATTCCTAACCTCAAGTGTGCAGTCACTGACGAGCTCATTTGTCTCACTAGGTTAGTGTCACTAGGGCTCAGATATGTGATCGAATTACGGCAGTGAAAGTGGTTTAAGCTTATGTGTTTTTCTTTGTATTGTATATTTGCACATGTCTCAAATGACACCAAGTAATCCTTTAAATTGTGTTAATTTGATCATGTAGCTGAGTATCCAGGGCAGTAAATTGGAATAGGTGGCTATGAAAAGTGGAGATGATGCCTTTTAGAAGACAAATTGCTTCCATGGAGAAGAGAGACTTTCAGCTGAACAACTATGGCTCAGTCTACCAGGATTACACTATAAATCTCTCCCCTTTCTCCTTCTCCAAGATCAAGGGTTTGTAACTTCTCCTCCTGACCTACAGATTGCTTTTGTGAATTTTGATTATTTTTAAAGGGAGAGAATTAAAAAAAAACCTCTTATAAAGCAATTGTTGGTCAATTTTGGACTATCTGACTAGGCTGATATCTCTTCAAATCCATCTAGATCTTAAAAAAAGAAAAAAAAATATTTAAAAGCTCACCATCCAGAAAGTGTTCTTATTATATCTGGGGCTCTGTGTCAAAAATTTAGAGGCAGTCCAAATATTTGGCTTTACAAAAGTACTGCTGAGCTTGTGTCGAACTCCTTTTCAAGAAATGTTTGGTAAGGATTTGCACACAGCAAAGTACAATTTACGCAATGAGCAGGAAGAGTTATTGGACTAATCATTTTTAATGGAGATTCCTTGTCTTTAATACAGAGCTACACAACAGAACTTAATAGCTTGTGGCAAGTAAATAATTTACACATGGATTGTGTCTGAATACAAATGTATACATAAAATATCACAGACTTAATGAAGCCTTTGGGGTGCTTTTTTAAAAATCAATTTAATTGATTCTGCTGATAGGTCTGCATTTATATTTTTGTAAGTCACATTTCTAATACCTGTGTATGTAGCACACTGATGATTTTTAAGAGAGACAGGGAAAAGTCTGCAAATGAAATTAGAAGCTAAGTACACAGAGAGTAGGTATTTTTGAAGTGTCTTGGGTGAGATACTTGGAAATAACACTTGAAAGCGACCCAACAGTGTGGCTCATTTAGAAACTACTTATCAGAAAAGGTTAGCCTCTCAGGAATGCTCATGACTATTCAGGATGTTTTGCAGCATTTGAGCCAAATGAAGCTGGTAATGAAGAGTTTTCCCCTTAATGCTGAACATTTTGGGGTATTCAGCTTCAGCCAGCAGGGCTGCTTTTTATTGGCTTGGGTTTCTTCTAGAGTGGGAAGAAGACAATGTCTGGAGAAGAACTTTAGCATTGTGACAAAATCACAACTGAAGCTAGAAGGAAAGTGGTTGGATGGACACACAAATGTGTGTTTCAAAAGCAGAGGGACAGGAGGATGGTTGCTTTACCACTGGAAGCACCAGTTTATCTGACACAGCCCAGAAAGATGTTTTTCACTACTGAGTATGCCCACAGCTCATCCTCCGTCTTTTTAACACACCAGTTCTCATCATCATTAACTCATAAAAGCTATGCATTAAAGGAAAGCATGGAGACAGACTCTGGAGCTGGGCTGGTGGGCCCAAAGAGAGCAGTGGGGAAGCCCAGGGGTCCACTGCCATCCTTGGCCCCACTTCCTGCCCCTACCTTCACGCCCCACAGAACCGCGCCGGCCCTCCTTACCTTTGGGGTGCCAGGGATCCGTGAACTCGTACTTCCCCACGCCAATCGTCCGCAGCATCTGCACCCCGTTGGTATTATCTGGGGCACCTCCCGTGTTGGGGGGCAGCGAGTTGGCCGTCTGCCCATTGGTAGTCGGCGCGCTACTGGGCAGGGCAGCTGAGGGCAGGGTTGGTGGCGGTGGCGGCAGCATGGGGCAGGCCAGGTGGCCATTACCCACTGCTCCAGGGCCCGGGTGGGCCACAGGGCCCACGCTGCTCATGGAGGACATGCTGAGGGGCTGGCTGTTGGTGTACAAGGGCTGGCTCTGGAGGTTGACCACCATGTTGCTGAGGGGTTGGGAGGGTTGCGGCTGGAGCTGGTAGTGGGTCGGCATCAGTGGGAGCTGGGGAGTGACGTGCGGAGGGAGGGAGGGTGTGACGCCGATGACGGGGGCCTGGACGTTTGCGGCTGGGCTGAAGGTGGGTGGCTGTGTCATCCCGTAGGAGTGCGTGATCAGGGCGGGCTGGCTGCCTGCTGCCACCGTGGTGACCCAAGGCGCTGCACCTGCGGCATGAAGGAAGGCTGGCAATGGTGGCGGGCTTGGCACAGGGGAGACCGAAACAAAAATAAGCCACCCTAGAATTTCCCTCCTGCACTGGCACCTTTCTCCTTCATGCTGCCTAAAGCGGCTC
Source organism: Eubucco bourcierii (assembly GCA_013396675.1). Classification (NCBI taxonomy): domain Eukaryota; kingdom Metazoa; phylum Chordata; class Aves; order Piciformes; family Ramphastidae; genus Eubucco; species Eubucco bourcierii. The sequence continues at coordinate 198,438 of VWZE01005333.1, forward strand.
AGGGTCTGGAGCCATTCCCAATTGGTAAGTGTGTAAAATCGCTATGGTGACAAAGCACAATTGTTAAATTACTCATCAGGTGACATGTGGCATGTTTGCAGTTTTATGTATTTTGCACTTTACGCAGCTTAAGCGCAGGCTTCCAAGAAAATTAACCTCTTTCCCCACCGTGCTTTCATGGCTCCCTGACAAACACTCCGTGTGTATAATAATGGTGCTCCAGCCACTACAAAGAGATTGTAATTAGGCGTCTGGCATAGCAGCACAATGTATGATATGTGTCTGGAAGCTGGAAATCATTTCAGGTAGTTCTGGACATAAAAGAGGTCTTAAAAGTATTACAGAATGCCTTTTCCTCTGGTGAAGGCAGAGAAGGAGAAAAAAAACCCCACCTACTCTAACGAACTTGCAGGCATTTTAATCCATTTATATTAGCCCCAGCACAGAAGAAACTTGAGGGGTCTTTACAACGAGAGAAAACTCAGCTAAAGAATAAAGAAGGTGCACACAATGAAGTCTAATTTATGGAAGTAAATGGAGATAGTGCATTGAATTCACTTTGAACGATTTTTCCCTTGTAGAATTACAAATAAGATTAGAAACATACCTGGGTTTTCATTCTCCCTCATCTGTTTAGATGGAGGCTCATCAGTGTCCCAGGGCGTAGACTGATTGATGGGTGTCTGTCCCCACCTGACGCTTGTTGCAAGTCCTTGAGGCTGATTTTCAGTCTTGGAAATGCAAGGTGTCTACCAAAGAGAGAGAAAAATACAGAATAAAAATGTTTAGACTATTGGGAATCATTACTGTTCCTCATAGCTAGTAGCTGTTTGTTTGTTACAGTCCGAGAGGATATCCTAAGGTTTTTAAATACCATTCTCCTCCAGGTTTGCATAACATGTCTGGAAAACACAATATATTTGAAAAAATACATTTTGAAATTTATAAACCCACCTTAAAAAAAAAAAAAAGCCATAACAAAATGGCAATTTCAAGAAAAAGCTGCTTCTTTTGCCTTGAAAATAAATTAAAAAACCCCAAACCACAGATAGGGTAATATCCATTCAGGCACAGCTTCTATTTGCTCAAACTCTTCCAAAAATGCTGAGCTTTCTTTAGCAGAAGAAAGAACAAGAGAGACTTATTTACAATTGTAGGACAAATTACTGTAGAGCAGTGAAGAGAAGTCGTAGTATTTACTGTCTGTCAACCCTTAAAATGGAATGGCAATAAAAAAAAGGCAGCATAAAAGTCATTGGCTGCTAAAGTGAGTATGTTGGCAGTCCTTCAGAGATGTTAAAATAACTAAAGTAGGGGAAGGATTGGGACTGAATAATCATCAAAGGGGATGCGATCTGAAAGACTTTTCTTGATAAAGAAACTATCACATGGATTTAAATGCTAAGCCAGCCCCAATCCTGCAATTTTAGGGGATCTTCCCAAACAGCCATGTCCTGTGGAAAACAAGGGTGCTCCAACAGGTCTCATTTATTCAACTCTGCAGTATATTTCATTGCTGGAAGATTAAAAGTGGGTTTGTTTTTGTTTTTACTGGTGTCAGAACCTCTAAACCAAGAAAACGGAACCAGTTGCCTGTCACTGAATAAGTATTTAGGACTAAAGCCATAAAGAACAAGAGACCAGTCTGAGTGATTGCTTGTTTGCCTTGCATCTGGGAAGTAATTTAGCTGAGATGGGGTACAGTGGTTCCATAAATGCTGTCGGTCATGAAGTACCAATGAAATCTCTGTCAACCACTTTTCTGGCACCTCTCTTCACCATCAACCATATCTCTATCACTCCATGTAAAGAAGTCATTAGCAGACTAATCTACGTCCTCTGTAAATACACACACACCTTTCCCATCTTCATCAGTCATTCCCTGCATCTTTAAATCCACTGGAGGTGCCTGTTTACTTCTGCCCTCCATTCTACCCCACCAACACATCTGTTAGCTCTTCTGACCAGCTCCAATGCTCCCCTCCTTCACTTAAGTGCCTCTGACAACTTCTATCACCCACTTCTCTTTCCACCTGAGCTTCATCATCCTTAAGCTCTGGGAGTTAGGAGTCCTGGATGCAGCTCTTGATGTAAGAGTGAATTTTCACTGTGTACTTCGCTCCCAGAAGCTTCAACAGGAATAACTTCCCCACTAGAAATGCTGTACTTGGCCAAATATACAGATCACAGGGAAATGTGATTCTTGATTTTTTTTTTTCTAATGGAATCTTGAAGTTGAAATTTTCAGCTCTCAAATATTATTAATTGTTTTTTTTTCCCCAAATGACTGAATTTATTATTTTCCAAGGGCTTTTTTTTTTATTATTTGTTTTGGTTTGGTTTGTTTTTAATTTAACTTTGACGTATTTTTTTTTCTGTTCTACTGTCACCAAGGCCAACGATATGTAGGCTTTAGATTCCTATTTCCTTCTGCTCCCTCCATTTCAACTACTCCTACAACTCTTGCAATTGAAATAAAATGAGAGTTAAGAAAGTCAAAAAGAGAGGACATACAGACAAGGGAGAGCGCTAGGATTCACTCTGTTGTATTCATGGCAAAGAAAAAGCAGGAGAGGAAGAAATAAATTTCAGTTTTGAACTGCTTTCTATTAATAAATTCTTGAGAAAAGGCTTAATCTGAATACCTTTAGGGTTTTTTTTAATTGTACAAGGGGTTACGAAGGAGTGATCTGCCACACAAGGTCACTGACAATGGAGGATAAAATGCTGTTGGTGGTTTACCAGTTCATGATAGCAGTATACACTTGGATCTAGTTAAACTGTTTAACAGTAACCAAAGCACTCCGCAAGAGAAAAGGAAAAAAAAAAAAAAACAACCCACCACCGGCATTCTCTGCCTATAAATCGGTTAAGATACCTCCCCCAGAACTAAACACTAAACACTATGGTAAATGCAACACATAAAATGGGGAAGTTTTATGAATCATCAAAGACAGACAGGAGGATACACAACTCAAATCATGCTCTGCATACTCCACATGTGGCATCCGTGTTCCTTTGTTCTATAAACTGGGTCTTATAAGTGTGTTTGAAATAAGTATCTCTCACTTTTGTGTGGTATTGTCAAGATGTGCAGCATCTTGTGTAACTTTGTTACATCTCCAAGCTGCTTTTAAAAGTGTTGTTCTAAATCATGAAAAAAAAGTGAATGTACCTTAAATAATACAGAACCATACACACGCACACACACACAATCATTTTGAAAGAACCTATATGCTATGTACAGAAAAGGTAAGAAAGGGAGTATGTGACACAGTTCTCCCAAATCCTACAAAAATCTGGTTGCCTATTTTGCAACTGAAAGCTTGCTTTACAAAAAACTAGAGCATCAGATCAGATACACTGGAAACTCGTAGAGTTAGCATCTAAATTTAGATCTAAATTCCATACTTTCAGCCTTAATAAAGATGAAGGACACTTGGAGGTTTGCTGCCATTTAATACTTCTCCTCTTCTTCCACATAATGTATTTTTTTTCCTCAGAAAATCTGCTTTTAGAGGTTCAGTGGGTTTAAGTGAAAAAGTCCAGCACAGTGCTTTCAAATTTTACTCCTGAGCTTGTATTTATTTGATCAGAAAGAGCTAGACATTAGTTAGGATGAAATCACAGAATCATAGAATCATGTTAATTGGAAAAAACCTCTAAGACCATCAAGTTTAACCATTATCTAACCAACCTTGTGCTAAACCATGTCCCTCAGCACCACATCTCTATGTCTTTTAAACACTTCCAGAGATGGGGACTCAACCACCTCCCTGGGGAGCCTATTCCAGTGTCTGATAATCCCTTCAGTCAAGAAGTTTCTTCCAATATCCAATCTAAACCTTTCCTGGTGAAACTTGAGGGCATTTCCTCTCATACTATCACTTGTTAGTAGGGAGAAGGGACCAATACCTGCCTCGCTAAACCTCCATTCAGGGAGCTCTAGAGAGTGAGCAGGTCTCCCTTCAAGCCTCCTTTTCACCAGATTACACAACCCCTGGTCTGTCAACCCATCCTTCAAAGACCTGTTCTCCAGACTCATCCCTAGCTCACTGCCCTTCTCCGAATCCATTCTGGAACTTCAGTGTTTTTCTTGTAGTGAAGGCCCCAAACACAAACTCGGTATTCAAGGCGTGGCTTCACCAGCGCTGAGTATAGAAGGTCTATCACTTCTCTGCTCCTGATGGTCATCCTATTGTTGATACAGGCCAGGATGCTGTTGGACTTCTTGGCCACCTGAGCACACGTCTGTCTCGTATTCAGCTGATTATTGATCAAAGACCCCCGATCTCTACACAACACACACTCATGAAACAAATCACAACACACATTCCTGAAAGACCAGATAATAATGGTGGTAGAAACAGAAAAATAGTTGGTTTTTTGGTTGTGGTTTTTTTTTTTTTTAAATATATACATACTTCTGCACTCTGATCTAATTTCTGCACTATTTTCTTAATATATGAAAGGTTACATTACAAGTGTTACATGTCTCTGATCCGATTGTAGCGACTACCCATCTGCATATCTGGAAAATTATTTTCAACGCTCTCAAACAAAGGAACTTTCTGCCCATGCACTCAGGCACATGACAGTGCTCTATTTGATGCTTTTAATGTACAACACAAATGGCCAAAAAATGGTCTGCATTATGCTAGTTGTGTAGGGGGAAGAGATGTGTTCCATTAGTGATCTGCAGACTTCACAGAAACTAATTGTACTATGTTACACTTTTATCTTTCGCTTTCATGTCAGATGCTTGTTTGAATTAAACACGAAACACATGAAAAAAGGAAATGCATTACAAAATCTACTGGGTATACATTTTAAAATGCTGCCAAATGTCTATTTACATGAAAAGACAAAAAGGTTTCTAAAAGGTCTGTTAAAGCTTGGCTAGTCAACAGTAGCATTGGCTATTTAATTGTCTGAAATTCATTGCAGACTACAAAGATTACTAAATCAATAACTGGCATCTTTGCAGCACCCCTAAAACGTTCAGTCTGTGTTCTTTGTCATGGACAGAGTACCCCAAATACAAATCCGAGCATTTTTTCCCCTCTGTTGTTCGAAATGGTCACTAAGAACAAATAAATTTCTTGGTGGAAGCTTGCGTTTCACCTCATACCTGCCACTTTGAACTCCAGCAGTGAGCAATTTCCCACTTTTAAGGAAATTAGCAGCAATGCAGATGTACAGGCGGAATGGAGTGTGATGGAACAATTTTGGAATTACATGAGACTAATACAGACAAGTTGCCAGGTTGTCAATTTTTCGTAGCTCAAACCGTCATAAACCATGGCCCATAGGCAACAGTAATTGGTGTACAGCTGGTCCACTGAACCTTATTAAATGAAAACATTGAAACCCTTCAGATTCATGGGGCTTTTCAGAATATCCACAAGAAAGTTCACAAGTTCACAGCAATCAGTTGGTGATAAATATTGGGAACTAGTGATTCCCAGTGTATACTGAATAGGTTTACATGGTTACTATTAAGTGTTCAGGAGGCATAGTGACAACTAAGTCTGTCTTTATCTCCAAAGTTTTACAAATCTTTTATGAAGTAAGACTTAAACTTTTTTACATCAATGGAAACACAAAATCTACTGCAGTTCTACCAGCATTACAGGGCATGTCAATGGAACTAAAAAACCCCTCAACATAACAACAACAGAAATCCAACCACAAAAGTTCCAATACATTTTTCCCCGAGCTCAGTAGCACCAAACACTTCCTGGGAGGTCCTTATAAACAAATTTGAGCAATTTCCCCCAAGGCTTGTAAAACTGTTGACATATATCCTGCTATTGCTCAAAGCGCTAAGATCTACTCAAACAGTTTCATGAGCAAAAAAGAACTAATTTGAATAAAGGGATCCTATTTGTGGTTCCCAGCAACCAGAATTATTTTACTGAGGCCTTCATTTAAAGTGATGGATGAGAAGTAGTGATTCTCTGTTCCAATTATCCAAAAGAGATTGGGAATGGCAGCTTAATACTAAGATAATGTATCCAATATGCAACCTACTCTATTTTCTCTCTCCATTGAAAATAAAAAGGCTAAGACACATGCCCGCATAGAAGCAAACATTCCCTCCCATGAATTCACATTTTATGGCCTGTCATAGGTAAAAGCAACTTCAATTTAATGAGGGAATTCCTTTTAAAGCCGTTAGCTATGCCTCACTCTAACGGGTAATGACTGGTAGCCCTGACTGGGTTTTAAGTCTGAACGTGTCTGGTGCTCTAAAAAGCTTAGTGGTCTCTGCGCCAAAGAGTTTATTTGCCATTCATACTACTAAATTTTTCATGAAACAGGTATTATTTGTGTGAACGAGGCATGCATATAAAATCTGAACCACAGAGGGATAGATTTTCAACTGGGATAAATTCCTCTACTGTGTTGGACAAGATCCCAACCATATTTCTGATTCTGTGGCCAAAGAAGCTCTTAAGGATGAATGCAGAGCTTTCAAAGATGCAGTGATGACAGAGTATCTCCTAGCACTGGTTGTTGGGTTGGGCTACAGAAATGAAACTGCTGTTTTAAGAGATGGATGTACTGTAATGTATTGAAAACCTAAGAGACATGGACAGGTCAGCATGCAAGAGGAACAGAAAGAGTTGTCCTTTAGTAAAACCTAATTCAGGAACTTGCTCATGGGTGGTGAGAACTCATCTACCTTGCAGTTCCCATCACCGGGCAATTCTGGAATGACACAGAGTTGTTTTTCTCTTTCCAAAGCTAATGTGGGAGCAGCGAGAAAGACAGTAATACAGTTAACTCAGAGGAACAATGTTACTACCCTGCATAAAAGACAAAAGAAGTCTTAGTTTCCTCTTGAGTGGAGAGAATAATTCAATATTGGTACCTTAAACACCATCCAGCAATGAGCCACCAGCCAGTGTGAGCTCTGGAGCATTGAGGTATAACCTCCAGGCAAGACACATAGCTTAGCAGCAGGACACAGTCTGCATCAATTCCTGTTTTACAGAGGATTTAAAGACACCCCCTACTATGAGGTTAATGACACAGGCTTGGAAAAACCCAAGGGTACAGTGGGGCTCAGGTCTCAGACATGCACAACACAACTGCCCACATCCAACCCCAGTCCCGGTTTCATGCATAGAGGAGCTTCTCACCACCTGATTCATAAGCTGCTAAGAAGGCAGATGTATAAGTGTGTCAAGCTTCTTGTCCCCTCCAACATCAATCCCATCCTTCATAGACTGAGCCTCCGCCATCCCATTCACATCTGTGTCTTGGTTAGCCTCCTAAATAAAACAGCCAAATCCCCAAGTTCTGAGAGTGTAACAGAAGTTAACTCCTTCCTGAGAATTGGCCAACTGCTACTGTCTCATTAACCCTTTCTAAGGCTCACTATCCACATAGGTAACAGGTTTGTGGAAGAAAAAGGAGGAATGAGGTCATGGAAAAGGAGAGAGCACGATGAGACAGGAGAAGGTTGTGATTTGACCAAAGGTGGTATTTAGGTCTTTCTGGTTGCCATACTGCCTGGGACATCCACCACTCTCACATCAGTGCTCCAGTTAGGTGCTCAGAATTAGCTGGGAATGAATGAGGGATCATGGAATGAAAAGAAGCGCTTCACAAATGGCACTTTGTATTCTCTCTTGGCAAATTTCACCAGCAGAGGCTCAGGTACTCACCCAGCTGCCTTCGTTTCTCAGCGAGAACATCAGGGAACGGAGCTGAGGTATCGAACCAAGGTCCCGGCTGCGACACTTGCTGCTCCAGGACACCAGGGACATCAGCGCACGACACTGGGTTCGAGCACAGAAGCCCCACTTTAGCCTGAGCAGAACCTCCTCTGCTAACATGGTTGGCATGCAGATCAAACCCAAATCAGAGCAAAGCTACGAATGTACAATCATCTCACAATGGAGGAGAAAACGCGCAACATCAGGAACATCACAGCAGCACATACTACAGAGAACATGCACTACGCAATGCCAGAGGGCTCTCAGAGATCCTCCAGGCATCTCATGGCAGAAGCTGATAAATCCAGTTCATTGTAAGTGCTTTTTGTCAGAGGGCAAAAGAAAATATGGGCAATAATGGAATAAGTGCTTGTCAGATCAGAATCCCAAGGGTGTACAAAGGATGTAACCCCTGTGTACTGGTAAAGCTAGTCATGAATGACTTAATGGCAGACTGTTTGAAAATGAAACATTTATCTTGAAGGCAGATGCTGGCCATTGATAGGTGCTGAAGTCACTTCATATGGCATTTTTGTTTCAAATTTCCAATAGGTATCTTTTTATTATCCAAACAGGACCTTGAATTTAATTGTGGACCAGGGCCTAAAGCATTAAAAAAAGAGGAATATTTATAAAGCAAAACTGTGTCACTTTAGAGTCCAATCCCAGCATTAAGCTACTTCTATAAAAGCTCCCCTTTGTTGTATCGGATGCCAACATTTTACATTCAAGCCCCCTGAATTCAGTGCTTCAACTCTAGTACACACTCTGTGGCAGGAAAGTGCATGTTCTCTGCCTACACAGTAGGCACACAGAAAGAAAGAAAAAAAACAAAACCAAGATAAGCCTGTGAGTGTTGAACAGTATTGCATGATATTACTGATTTATTAACTTGGTTTGATCAATAAAGCCATCATCAAGGGCACATTTAGTTTGCAGAGAATTTTCACTTTCTAATAGGCACTTCTGCGTGCTCACTTTAGTTTCCATAATCTGACTCAGGTCTTGGGAAGCTTTCTTTAAGAGAGAACAGAGAATTCTTTTTTCAAAAAAAAAGATGGATCAAAGTATACTCAATCACCTCTCAAACAAAGGACAGTCAGTACTGTAGAAACAGCATGCTTACCTTTAATAGCAAAAAGAAAAATAAGCTCATAGGTCCAGATTTATGACTGCCTTAAGTTCATCAACGTCAACTGAGTTATTAAATTGTGGCTGAATTTGGCTCACAGCAATCGAAAAATTTCAGCTGTGAGACTCTTCCATCAGTAAGATGCTAATTTAATGCATAATTTAAACTTCACTGTCCTTTAACTCAGCGTTTGTAAATAATTAAAAAATAACTATAAATCCTTTTAAATTTATAAAGCTGTACCCCTTCTACTGCAAAACAACAAAGCCTTTTCAATCAAGAATTTATTTGTTCTTTAAATCTGAAAGTAAATGCTGTATAAAAGATGAGGAGAAACTGATTTACAAGATAAAGCAATTAGCTTTGGGATATGTACATTAAGACTAATAAATTTCATATCATGTTTTAAAGGAGTGGAGGAGGAACCCTAGATATATCAGACTTCATCCAAATTCCACTGAAATGTTCAATTAAGAGCATCTTATGAAGGTAAATTATGCAGTCACTAAAATGAAGATGTGAAAAACAGGAGTAGAGCACTGCATCTCTCAAAAAGGCTATACACTTTAATAATCCACGCCTTTTCCTACACACATAACATCTAAAACCTGGCTATTCCTTGTAATTGCTCCAGTTTTGTTAAATATTTGTGTTGTGCAGGTTAAACACAAACGTATTCCACAGTAAAATACTCAAATAATATACCGTTTTCCCCTTTAATCCAAGCCTATCTCAATGAGTCTTACTAAAAAAAACAACAAACCAAACCCAATATTTTTTTCTGTGCAAAGAGATGAAAACACATTTTAAGACACAAACAAGTGTGTGCAAAAACGGCTCAAACCCATCACTCTCCCAGTCGGTTCTTAAAGGAAGCTCAACATTCACCAAGCTGATCCAACCAGACATGACTGGTAGATCCTTTTTGGGAATGAGGTCTCAAGATACAACCCTGCTTCCATTCAAATTCATAGATTTAATAATACAAAAAGTTCAGTGCAGGATCAGGCAGTCGATGGGGTGTAATTTAATTTGATTTACAGAAGAGTGCTAATATGTGGGGGTTTTTTTCCCGAAAACACAGTCAGTATTTTCTCCATTTTTTTCTGCTCTGTAGGTTTTACATCAAGGCATCCGTAGGCATTTTTTTCCTGTAACTCCATGCTACCAGCAGGAAGTTTCCCAGTTGTCCTGCTTTCCTTCAGCAGCACTGATTCGTAAACTAGCATGAGCACTTCAGCTGCCTCAGCCAAAAGATTTATGGCAAACATATTGCATACCAAGCTATAAATCCAACAAATGGCTGTAAGACATACTTTGCTGTCCACAGTCACACAATTTAAAGTAAAACAGATAATAGTATAGCTGCGGCTAACATTACAAGTACACCTGACAAAATCACGCTACATTGTCACTCATTTCTTCCAGGTACTCTGATTTTTGGGGTGTCAATGAGATAATCCTTCAATATTACACTCTGGCAGCCTGTGGTGGTACATAGTCCTTCATCATCCAAGGATAAATGGGTACTGTTAAGATTAAACTCTACTTAATGTTTCCTTCAACAACAAATTGATTTATGTTCCTTTGCTTTTTATTCCTTTAAGATAAAATTTTTCTGGGTGTCCAGTTTGGGCCATTTGACTCACTAAGAAAAGGAAATCCTGTAACGGTGGGCAGTTTGATCAAAGACTCTGCTTTTAAAAATCTTATGTATCTTATAAGGAAATTTTATGCTACCGAGGCCATAAAATCTCTCAAGGTTTTTGCTTCCAAGAAATTAACCCAAAATAAGCCACTCTAAAATTAACTTCTCACTGAAGAAATTTCAGGGTAACAGGAGGAAGGGGGTTATTTTGAGCCCTAAATAACACAGGTTGGTTCTTTAAGCCACCTAGGGAAGGACAAGCTAAAATTAAATGACCTTTGCTAGGGATACCTCATCCATAACAGCAACCCATTATCTGGTCTTCCTAATTCTCTTCTGCTGCTGCAGGTCACAGCCTATCAGATGCTACTGTAGGTCTGTTAGGACAGGTGCAAGGCAGACAGTGCCCTTGTAACCTCCCCAGGATGATCTGCCAGAGTGTCTGAGGTCTTTGCAGGTAATACCTGCTAAGAGGCAGTGTGTCCCCTGCTGAACTTGCCGTGGCTTTCAGGAGAGGCAAAGGGAGCCTTATCTATTCTTTGTGCAGCCATCACCTCCAGAAGACAAACAGAGCCTTGCTATGCCATAATAAGTCTTTAATTAGCACAAAAATCTATACATATCTAACAGTGTAGATAAAAATGGCCAATTTTGGTCATAAGCATTGATCAGTGACAGAAGAGTCAGAATAGGATACTTTCCACACAACAAATAGAGATAAATATTTTTGATGCAAACCCAAACTCTCCTTTTCTACCCACGTCAGTTTCTAGAGTAATCATTAGCTTCAGACATGTACTGGTTGTACACCAGACTATCCAGACTTTACTAGAACAAAGCACAAAACTGCTGATTCCGTGTCAAATTCAAATGTAAATTACATGCTGATTTCCTTAAACCCATTGAGTCATTAAGAAAGCTGAGTCATTGAGCAACAAACTCCATGCAAGACCTATCCAACACCCCTGCCTCAGAAATGGTCACAGATTTTGTAAGATTAATATGACCAGTCAGTCTCACCTCTGTGCCTGGCAAGATCATGGAGCAGATCCTGCTCAAAGCTCTGCTACGGCAAATGGAAAACAAACCAGAGGTGATTGGTGGGAACCAGCATGGCTTCACCAAGGGCAGATCTTGCCTGGCAAATTTAGTGGCTTTTTATGATGAAGTCACAGCGACAGTGGACAAGGGAAGGGCAGCTGATGGCATCTACCTGGACCTGAGTAAGGCATTTGACTCTGTCCCACAATGACATCCTGGTCACCAAACTGGAAAAACATGGACTTGATGGGTGGAGCACTGCTGGATAAGGAATTGGCTGGATGGTCGAACCCAGAGAGTGGCGATCAACGGCACAATGTCCACCTGGAGACCAGTGCCAAGTGGTGTCCCTCAGGGGTCAGTGCTGGGACCAGTGCTGTTTAACATCTTTGTCAGTGACATGGACAGAGGAATGGAGTGCACCGTCAGCAAGTTTGCAGATGACACCAAGCTGTGTGGCACAGTC